>OY856410.1:1046401834-1046664334 GCA_963693085.1 Alisma plantago-aquatica
CCGTTGATCTTCTTAATTATCATAAGAACATACTATATAATAAATTTTAGCTCATTTGGACCCTTATAGGTCCTGCATCTAAAGGAGGCAAAAATCATGTATTTCAAATTAGTTTTGTGCGTCAATTTTGTTGTCCTTGGATGAGTGACTTACACTCATCCAAATGAGTTCTAATTTTGTATGTGACCTATTATTATTGTAACCATGAAGATCAATGGATTAGATTTTGGAAAAACATGGTATAGATAGGCAAACACCATTGGGGTGTACGGCGTGTGATCTGTATACTCTAGTGTATTATATATATATATATAGGAATACCGAACCATATCTGCTTTTGCGCCATGACAATCTCACTCGAATTACATGGAGCTTTTTTGCATCTACCAGATATAAGAGAAAAGGCAGTGTTTCAAAAAGCGGTATGCGTTATGCGTTCGGAGAGGTCACCTTGTAGAGTATATGCGGTATGCGGGAGTATATGCGGAAGTATATGCGGTTTTGGATTTTTTTAATTATATATATATATATATATATATATATATATTAATCATGATTTACATATTTAATTTGTGCAATTGTGTATCTAAATGGTACAATTACAAGAATAATGGATGCAATTATGCAAATATGCAATCATCACAACTTAAATAAATACAATCATACACTATAATCTAAATTTAAACAAACATAGATGAATTTAAATGTATAAAAAAAGAAATCAGAATATCTCTAACTAAAAATCGGGGTATAATCGGCCTTGTATGCGGCCGTACCACCGATTATGCGGCTTGGACCGCTTTTTGGGCCGATTTCTATTATGCGGATTTTTGGAGGACCGAACCTTGTATGCGGCCGCTTATGCGGCCGCATAGGCCGATTTTTAAAACACTGAGAAAAGGTACTTGACTGGAAATTCCTTGTCCCCCATACAGAAACGGTGAAAAGTATATATATATATATATATATATATATATATATATATATATATATATATATGTATTTACTTATCTAATGCTTTGTATTTATTTATGTACTGATTTGTATTTACTTATCTAATGTTTTGAATTTTTTTATTTACTGATTTGTATTTATTATCTACTTTTTTTATTTATTTATCTATTAATTGATATTAATGTACTGTTTTAACTTGTCTACTATTTGACTTTGTTAATCTACTGTTTTCTTTTATAAATATACTGCCTCAGGAATAGAAATACAAATATAGTTAATATTTCTGATTTCTGATTTATGAGTAATCAATTTGTGATTAACCCAAATCGGCTTTACAAAAACCCAATAAAGGGAAATGGCAAATATCTCCTAAAAGTACTACAAATTCAGGTTTTTGAATGTACTATTTTTTACTATATATGAAATTTTAATATATCTCTTTATATATATATATATATATATATATATATATATATATATATATACAAAAACGCCTCGAAACGCCTGGGCCTCCGCCTGAGCGCCTAGGCTGTCTGGGCGTCCAAATGGAACGCATGGTCGCCTGGCCGCCTACACAACCATGATTGTAATAAGATATCACAAATATGAAACCGAATGCCTCGTATATTTGGTATTACCTAATTTGCAAGAAAATGAGTGTTCCTTGAATGTTACCATACAAGTAGGGCTATCCGATGCACCTCAAATATGAATTAGAACTAACAACTGTCTCAGCATGTACGCATAACTTTTGTCTATCACAATATGTAACACAACTCAGCACAAATAAAGTAAGAAATGGCAAGCAATAGGTTGGCATCCAAGATTCAACGACAAGCATTCATCAAATCTCAAGACATGGATGTCAAGTAATCAACAACAATATGGCATAAAGAAAAGATGAACTAAAGGGGATTCATGTAGTTGATTAAATGGTTGGGAATGACTTTTTTCTGATTGATAGTGTGCCAAAAGGATGCATAAAAAATTAAATTTCAACTGAAATGGAACTATGTGTTCATATGCCTTATAAACAAGTTTAATCATATTCAACTTGGAGGCATTTCATTCCTAATATATACATCACCACCCAACCTGAATGGTGGCTTGGAACCACCAAGTGACTTTGTTGGGGTCTTCAAATCCACCATGCAGTCTTGTGGTCATCTCAAGTATCTTTACCTAACTTCAGAAGGATTGAGGTCTCTAGCTAGTATCCCTCATCAATGGTTAGTTTGTTATTGACATCTCTCCCATTTCTCCTGCATGAGGCACTCCTGCAACTATCTTTCCCGATTCATTTCCTTAACTCCTCATATTTCATTTTTTTACCCCGGCCACTCCATGTGTGAGTCTCACATCACAACTTTCTCTTACTCTTAAGAGTGGCAATAGTAAGAGCAAATTGAATTTATGGTACCTTATTAGCAACAAAGAGATGATACAACATCGATGTGAGAATCGTTGGACATCATAGACATTTACTATAAATACATCCACATAAAAGAAATGTGTAAAGACTAAAGACACCATACTTGTTATGACAACAAGGCTCTAAGGTACATTGTTGTAATTACAGTTGCTAGTAGTGGTATATTATAATTACAGTTAATCCCAAACATAAGCCTTGAACCATGCCTAAATTGTAGTCAAAAGTACATTTTATTGACCACTTATAAGGGTAAATTGGGGTGCATACAACATGCATATAGAGCAACTATTTTTGAAATTAAAGTCCCAATAAGGAATTAAGGATAACCTTAGTCATTAGATAACAGGGTCCATAGGTAGCCCAATTTTTTATGTGAGGCTATTTTCACGCAAGGAAGAAAACGTCCTCAGTGGCTACTAAAACAGAAATTTTGACAACTTTTGACAAAAAATTTGAGAAGTACACATTCATGGCGTTTCGACGACCAAATGGTCGAATTATTTAAAGAAATTTTACCTGAATGATCAACTAGTGCAAATCTACTCAAATATGCAATTATATGGAATATGTGGGGGTGGCTCCTCATGTGTGAGTGAAAGAAGTTGAATTATTTTAATGGGGATTTTGAGGTTAAATTAAATGATGAAATGAATGACTTATGTAATTATAGTTTGCAAGCACAAAATATAGACTTAAAGACACAAATCTATGGAAACATAATATGATCTAGGATGGTAGGACCTCTAGGTAGGATCACAGGACGTAGTACATAAGCAGTGTTGCAGTGGTATGTGAGTGAGTATTGAAGAAGCATGAGACGACTATGGTTTATGTATCTACTTGAACCATGATGGTCGGCATCCTCCTTGTTGGTTATACCTATCAACATATTGGCTCTACTTTGTTTTCTTTTATTTTTTATACCATAGTAACAAAAGTCTCCGAATTTTATGAAAAATCAGCAATTTTTAGCGATTTAATAGGATCCCAAATGTTCAGGACGAATATTACGCCAGTCGTCATTTTTTCGCGACTTTTCATGATTTATCCCGCTTTTTCACGATTTATACGATTTTTCATGATTTTTCTCTTTTAAGTTCCTTGCTCTTTTTTACCAAACCATGTACACAAAACTCTTGATGTACATTAAACCTCCAACCCCCACTCTCCTGACAGTACATTGTTATTGCTCAACTACTCTTTAATTATTTTCCTACTTTTTCACTCACTAAGATTGTATGTCTTATGACCTTAATAGTTACATGTATTTGATATGTATGTATATATATACATACATACATAGATATATTTATATAGATATATATGTATATATATATTGTATCTATAGTCGACTTATTCTCGATTATTTACGAATAGTTGACCAAACTTTAACCGAAATTTATCGAGTTTTCACGAATTTTCCCAATTTTTTCCAAATTTTGATTTTTTTCAAGCGAGCCGAAAAATCACCAAATCCCGAATTTGTCACTATAGTTTTATACAAGCATAAATGTGTCATAATGTGTTCTCTATATATGCCTACTAGTGACAAAATGCATACTCATGGATTAACTCGAGCATTGTTCTTGGTGTGCTTTAGTAGTTGGAACCTAGAGGAGGCAAACATGCAGTTAGAGGTGTGATTAATAATGGCATACATACAAATATCTCGGTGGTCATGCTAATTTTGCGCACTATCATTGCAAATCATATAACCACAGAAATGAAAGCTAGCAGATCATCACAGCCATAGATAAAATTCCCAGACCCATTTTAAAAATTCCTTCATAGATCTTTATTCAAGTGGGAGATATAGGAGAGAGAGGTAGAGTTGGACTAGGAAGAGAAGAAACATATCTTAGATTTTCCCTAAAAAGCCCAAGAAGTTGTATAGTAAAATCTGCAAACATGGTACCTCGTTTCTCAAAATATAACCAATGTTTCTCGAAATTTCAGGTGGAATGCGGATTTAATCTGTGTTGTACAGGCGGGCGCCCAGGCGGCGCCTAGGCGCGCCTAGGCGGCCCAGGCGGCCCAAGGCCCGCCTCAACCTGGGCGCCCAGAAGTAATACTTGTAATTTTTTTTTTTACTGAATTCCATCAACTGATTAGTATTTATTAATCTACTGATTTGTATTTACTTATGTACTGATTTGTATTTACTTATATACTGATTTGTATTTACTTATATACTGATTTGTATTTACTTATCTACTGATTTGAATTTACTTATCTACTGATTTGAATTTATGTATCTACTGATTTGTATTTACTTATCTACTGATTTGTATTTACTTATGTGCTGATTTATATTTACCTATCTACTGATTTGTATTTACTTATCTACTGATTTGTTCATCTAATGATTTTTGATTCATCACATTATTTAAATTTAGGGCTTTGTATTTGTTCATCTACTTCTTAAAATTATTTAGTCATCTACTGATTTATGTTTGTTTATCAACTGAGCTGTACTTTTTTATCTAATGCTTTGTATTTGTTTGTCTACTGATTATATTTATTTATCTAATGCTTTGAGTTTAATTATCTAACGCTTTGAAATTTTTTTATCTACTGATCAGATCTAATGCTTTGAGTTTACTTATCTAACGCTTTGATTTTTTTATATACTGATTTGTATTTACTTATCTAATGCTTTGCATTTATTTATGACTGATTTGTATTTACTTATCTAATTTTTGAATTTTTTATCTACTGATTTTATATTGCTTTTCTGTTGATTTGTATTTATTTATCTACTGATTAGTATTTACTTATCTACTGATTTGTATTTATTATCTACTGTTTTTTTTTAATTTATCTACTGATTAGTATTAATGTACTGTTTTAACTTGTCTACTATTTGACTTTATTAATCTACTGTTTTGTTTTATAAATGTATAGCCTCATGAATAGAAATAGAAATATAGTTGACATTTTTTATTAATTTATCTAACGCTTTGATCTTTTTTTATATACTGATTTGTTTTTACTTATCTAATGTTTTGTATTTATTTATTACTTATTTGTATTTACTTATCTAATGTTTTGAATTTTCTATCTACTGATTTGTATTTACTTATCTGTTGATTTGTATTTATTTATCTACTGATTTGTATTTATTATCTACTGTTTTTTATTAATTTATCTACTGATTAGTATTAATGTACTGTTTTAACTTGTCTACTATTTGACTTTATTAATCTACTGTTTTGTTTTATAAATGTATAGCCTCATGAATAGAAATACAAATATAGTTGACATCTTTTATTAATTTATCTAACACTTTGATTTTTTTTATATACTGATTTGTATTAACTTATCTAATGTTTTGCATTTATTTATGACTTATTTGTATTTTACCTATCTAATGTTTTGAATTTTCTATCTACTGATTTGTATTTACTTATCTGTTGATTTGTATTTATTTTCTATACTGATTAGTATTTACTTATCTACTGATTTGTATTTATTATCTACTGTTTTTTATTAATTTATCTACTGATTAGTATTAATGTACTGTTTTAACTTGTCTACTATTTGACTTTATTAATCTACTGTTTTGCTTTATAAATGTATAGCCTCATGAATAGAAATACAAATATAGTTGACATCTTTTATTAATTTATCTAACGCTTTGATTTTTTTTATATACTGATTTGTATTAACTTATCTAATGTTTTGCATTTATTTATGACTTATTTGTATTTACTTATCTAATGTTTTGAATTTTCTATCTACTGATTTGTATTTACTTATCTGTTGATTTGTATTTATTTTCTATACTGATTAGTATTTACTTATCTACTGATTTGTATTTATTATCTACTGTTTTTTATTAATTTATCTACTGATTAGTATTAATGTACTGTTTTAACTTGTCTACTATTTGACTTTATTAATCTACTGTTTTGTTTTATAAATGTATAGCCTCATGAATAGAAATACAAATATAGTTGACATTTCTGATTTCTGATTATGAGTAATCAATTTTTGTGATTAACTCAAATCGGCTTTACAAAAACCCAATAAAGGAAAATGGCAAATATCTTCTAAAAAAGTTGCTAAAAATTCAGATTTTCGAATGTACTATTTCTACTATATAAACAATTTAGATATATCTACTAATATACATACATATATATATATATATATATATATATATATATATATTAAAACAAGATATATATAAAAACGCCCGGAAACGCCTGGGCCTCCGCCTGGGCGCCTAGGCTTCCTGGGCGTCCATATGGAACGCCCGGCCGCCTGGCCGCCTATACAACCATGGATTTAATAGGGTCTTTTTCATTGAAATTTACCTAATTTTCTCAAATTTTAAAAAGAGCCATACAAATTTAAATTTTTCCTAGCAAAATTCCCTACATAAAGACATGTTTGGTCATTTCTATAAATTTGATGGTTGTTGGTATCGAAATACTTGGCAAATTTTTGCCAATTGCGATGAAATTTTGAGTACGCTTTTGTGCAAGGCTTTGGCCAATTGTATTTCGAACTCCTATGAGGCTATGATATGCAAGAACGTACTCTATTACATAAGTGTTGTGATTTTTAACATTACAATCGAATACTAATAATGATAAGTAAAATACTCAAGATTCAAAGTGAATTTAAAGTGGAAACTAATGTAGTCCAAGAAAATGGACATCAAGAATGTGAATCCCTTATAGTTATTGTATTATGCATCTAACATGAACAAACAAATCAAATAACATCAAGACACTTATTAAGATTGCCGACAAGGAGACCCAAGAAAAAAAGTTAAATCTGTCAAGGGAAAAAATGATTACATGGCCTAAATCACACGAGTGCTACATGACACATGATTTGGGGTCTCCTAGCCCTAGTGATTAACATAGATAAGGAATTCTACTGCGTTTGCCATAATTAAATAAATACAAAAGGGACAACTTTATAGATAGCTTTATGATTAACATTATTGGGATCAAGAATACACCTTGCATTATCAGTAAATGCCCCTAGCCCCACTTCCCAATGTAGCTAAAACTCTCAGATGGAAGGGCTTATACTTGACATCATACTCTCTCCACTGACACCAAGAAAGATTTGATGGAGAGTTAGCAGATGAATTTGTACTAGTTTACATTGGTTTGAAGAACGGGCTTAAATCTTAATTAGGGGCAAAACAACCAAAGGGAACTGGATTCTTCATCTCCATATTACTCTCTTTATTGGGGAAATCCCTGTGAATCTTGACCATATATGTTTGTATATTAGTTGTTCCTTGTTTCAAATTCAACATTGCTATAACAGTACCAAAAACACCATTTGAATGTATGCTTTATGTTCCAATCCTTAAAATACAGGAATGAAGAAAACAACATGCTCTTTTTGTCGATTCTACAATCGAGATCTAGGTTTTTCTGGTTTCTTTGATATTTGTTGTGTATTCATTAGAAAGAGGTTTCACATGTTCAGTTTTACATGCAGAAGTGGGTATGCTCAGGGATTTACATGTTCAGTTTTACATGCAGAAGTGGGTATTTGTTTTTTTACTTTCTGTTAAGCCCATATTATTAGGTGGATTCTTTATGTAATTTCTCCTTTTCTCAATAATACAACTATAGGAGCAGATCTGTTTTGGATCTTACGCTCTGGAGTTTTCTTACGTACCAACGGATAATCCCAAACATAAGCCTTGAACCATGCCTAAATTGTAGTCAAAGTACATTTTATTAACAACTTATAAGGGTAAATTGGTGTGCATACAACATGCATATAGAGCAACTGTTTTTGAAATTAAAGTCCCAATAAGGAATTATAGATAACCTTAGTCATTAGATACCAGGGTCCATAGGGCCCAATTGTTTATGTGAGGCTATTTTCACGCAAGGAAGAAAATGTCCTCAGTGGCTACCAAACACAGAAATTTCGACAACTTTTGACAAAAAATTTGAGAAGTACATTCATGGCATTTCAACGAGCAAATGGTCGAATTATTTAAAAAAAAATACATGAATGATCAACTAGTGCAAATCTACTCAAATATGCAATTATTAGTATATACACTTTACTGCTTTTCTATACTTAGTGTATTTTGCGTTATGTTTTTTCTCTTTTTCTATTGTGTACTCTTTATCCCACATGGGTTATCTCTATACCATGTGTACTCTCTTGTCTTATAAAAGAGAGCCCCTGTACTCTGTTTAATCATCCAATAATAAGCAATCTCGTTGCCGACTTCTAGATGGTATCAGATTGGACCGATCCACCTTAAACCTAATCCCTCTCTCACCCCAACCCTAGCCGCCATCTTCTCCACCAACCCTAGCCGCCGCCAACCCCCCCCCCCTTTTCTTTTCTTTTTTTCCGCCACTACAGTACCGCCGTCTCTACAGTACCGCCGCCGCTACAGTACCGTCGTCCACCCCTCCAATCTCTCCACCAACCTCCTATCTCCTAGCTACACCCGCTTTTGTGGCCTAATCTATCACAGGCCCCTCCGTCTAGCTCTGTTTCTATTTCCGAAATCTCCGGACAGCCCCGACGTTTTCCAGTTCTGGCACGTTGACGGCGTAAACGGAGTTTCTCTCTCTTTCTGCCTGCGCCTCATGGTGGAGTGACTGATCCTCCATGTTGGCGTAGGTTTCTTTATCTCTATCTACTGCCCTACGTGGGTTTTCTAAGATCCATGTGTGGATCTTCTATCTGCTACTACTAGTCCATGCGTTGGACTTCTGCTGCTTTCTTCTGCTGCGGACTTCTGATGCTCTCTACGCCCGTGCTTCTACCCCTTCCAATGGCGACACCTGACCTTCCACGCAACTTGTGTGTCACTACTGTGAAGTTGGATAACTCCAACTATCACCTCTGGGCGGCTTCCTTCAAGCTATATGTTAAAACACAAGGGCGCTATTCTCATCTGACTACCAAAGGACCTGCGGTCCCCACTACTAATGTTGATGAAAAGACGAAGCAGGCCTACGATCTTTGGTCCAAGGAGGACTACGGCGTTATGACATGGATGGTCAACAACGTCGAGCCCAAGATCAGCCAGTCACTTCTTCGCCTCCAGACTGCGAAGGAAATGTGAGAGCAGCTCTCTCATGTATACTCTCATCAGCAAAATTCTAAGAAGGTTTTTGAGATCTTCAAGCAACTTGCCAAACAGGAATTTTCTGCCACTGATTCTATTGAGGACTAGTACACCACCTGTTGTGCTCTCTGGGATGAATTTTAGGTGTATCATCCGTTTTCTGCCGACATCACTGAAGTTCAGCGTCAACGGAACGAACTTATCCTTGTTCAGTTCCTCGCTGGTTTGCCATCTTCCTTCGCTGGAGTTGTGGATCAGATCCTATCCAGTGATCCTCTGCCTACCCTTCGGGATGTTCTCAAAAGGGTTCAGCGTCTGCCATCAGTTTTGCAGCACCTTTCTGATACTTCTGATGGAGCAGCCCTCGTTGTTCGCACTGGAGATTCCTTCTGTGGTCGTGGTCGTAGTCGGGGCCGTGGACGCGGACGTTCTACTACACCTGGACGTGGCTCATACTCTGGCGCTAACTCTACTGAGCCTCGTTACTGCACTTTCTGCAAGCGGACAAACCATAATGAAGATCGTTGTTGGATCAAGCATGGCAAGCCAGCCTGGGCGAATCAGGTCACGACGGATCAGACTGAGACTGCTACTACCTCTGCTCCGCCCTCTGCTGACTGGATACGGTCTGAATTTGAAAAGTTGCTCCAGGCTTGTCTTGCTTCCTCTGCTGAAGCTTCTACTGATGGTAGCACCGCCCTCCTGACACAGTCTGGTAAAAACTCATGGGTGATTGATTCTGGTGCGACATCTCATATTTCTGGAAATCCTGCTTTATTTTCTAAACTGCACAATACTTCTATTATACCTCCTGTTACACTGGTTGATGGCTCTAAGACACCTATTACTGGGATTGGTGATATCTGTACTACTGGTTGCCTGCCTCTGCGGTCTACACTTTATGTTCCTAAGTTTCCTATTAATCTGCTATCTGTAAATAGAACTGTGAAGAGCCTTCGTTGCTCGATTACGTTTGACCCGGATGGTGTTATTTTTCAGGATCTGCGCACGAGGACGACGATTGGGTCAGGCCATGAGGGACCAGACGGGCTATACTACCTGGAAGTTCCGAAGACCGCAGCATACTTGACATCTTCTGTGACACGCATCCAGTGGCACTATCGCATAGGACATCCTTCTGCAACAAAGCTAAAACAATTATTACCTGATGTATTAGACTATTTTTCATTGTGAGACTTGCCAACTGGGCAAACAGACCCAAGCATCTTTTTCAAAAAAATCATGTATTAGTTCTAAACAGCCATTTGACATTATTCATGTTGATGTTTGGGGACCCTGTTCTGTGCCGAGTAGTCTGGATTTAGATATTTCTTGAGTTTTATTGATGATTTTTCTAGAACCACCTGATTGTTTTTGCTTAAAGACAGGTCTACCATTCTTGACAGTATCACGGCTTTCTTTGCCGAGATTCGGACCCAGTTTGCTAAACCCATTAAAACTTTTCGCACTGATAATGCCTTAGAATTCGTGCAAGCCTCTGTCAGCAACTTTTGTCGAAAACAAGGCACCATACACCAAACTTCCTGTGCTTACACACCACAACAAAATGGAGTCGTTGAACGCAAAAATCGCCATCTTCTTGAAGTTGCCCGCACTTTACTTTTTCATTATCATGTTCCCCAGTGTTTTTGGCCTGAGGCTATCTCTACTGCTTGTTACCTAATTAATCGAATGCCCTCTTCTATGCTTGGGAATCAAGTTCCATATCAGATTATGTTTCCAGATGCGCCCCTTTTTATTGTGCCTCCTCGTATCTTTGGGAGCACCTGCTTTGTCAAAAACCTTTGTCCCGGTCTCACCAAACTTGATCCCAGAACAACTAAGTGTGTCTTCCTAGGGTACTCGTGCACTCAGAAAGGGTACCGTTGCTATGATCCTGTTTCAAAGAAATGGTTTGTCTCTGTTGATGTTGTTTTCTTTGAGCACATGCCCTTTTACTCTTATGTCGGGTCGACTCTTACATCGGATTTATTACTAGATACACCTTTACCTGTCATGGATGATACCGTTGATATTACTGATATTGCTGATACTATTTCTCCTACTGAAAAGCCACCTCTAAAAGTATATCAAAGAAGACAAAAGACAGCAACTCCCTCTATGGCCCCTCCAACGCCTTCATCCTCCGTGCCAGATCAAACACCACTGCAGGTATTCTCTGATCTTGATGTTCCTATCAGCTTGAGGAAAGGAACTAGAACTTTCACTAAACATCCTATTGGAAAATTTTGTACTATTGATCATCTGGGGACTAATTTTGCTAACTTTACTATTGTTCTTTCTACTATATCTATTCCTAAAAATGCTTCTCATGCTCTTAAACATCCTGCTTGGTGTCAAGCTATGGAAGCTGAAATGCAGGCTCTTACTGAAAGCAACACATGGCAGCTAGTTGATCCTCCTGCAGATTGTTCCCCTGTTGGTTGTCGTTGGGTGTTTCCAGTCAAATATCAACCGGATGGCACGGTTGAACGGCTAAAGGCGAGACTCGTTGCTAAAGGCTATACACAAACTTACGGGGTCGATTATTTTGAGACTTTCTCTCCTGTGGCTCGGCTGAACTCAGTACGGATTCTTATTTCTGTTGCTATTAATTCTGATTGGCCCTTGTATCAACTTGATGTGAAGAATGCTCTTCTGTATGGGGATCTACATGAGGAGGTCTACATGGAACAACCCCCAGGATTTGTGCTTCAGGGGGAGTCCTCTAAAGTCTGCATGTTGAGGAAGGCAATTTATGGTTTAAAACAGAGTCCCCGTGCTTGGTTTGATAAACTGATACTATTCTTCAAAAATTCTCTTTTAGACGCTCCCAGTCAGATCACTCTGTTTTTGTCAAAAATAATACTGCTGGCATTGTTATCTATTAGTATATAGACTTTCCTGTGGTTTTTACTTAGTCTATTTTTCTCTTTACTGTGTTATTCTTGTGTTTAGTTTTATCCCACATGGGTTATCTCTAAATCATGTGGTCTTCTCTTGTCTTATAAAAGAGAACCTTGTACTCCTTTTTTTATTATCTCAATAATAGGATTATTAGCCACAACTCCTAGATGGTATCAGAGCCTCCCGATCCTCTCTAACCCTGATCCTTTCCCATCAACCCCAGCCGCCACCCCCTTTCCCTTCTCCCCATCCGCCGCCCACCCCCCTCCTGTTGCCGCCGACCAGCACCTCCCTTGGTGTCGCCGCCACCACCACCAGCCCCTCCAGCCGCCGTCACCCCCTCCCCTACCTTTCTCCCTTGCCGCCCACCTCCTTCTCCACCGCAACCCCCCCCCTCTTCCTCCTCCACCGCCGCCCCCCCTGCTGCCCGCCGCCTCTCCACACCCACCACCACCATCTCCCGCAGCCACAACCACCCTCCCCATCCTCTCTTCTCTCTTGTCTCTCTTCCCTAGTTCTTCGCTCACCATCTAGTTCGGCTACAGGCTTTCGTTCGTCTCCGTACGCACTTCCGAAAAGCTTACGTACAGCCCGTGTCTTTTCCAGTTCTGGCACGTTGAAGGCGTAAACCAGTCTTTCGCTTCTGCCTGCCTACGCCTCATGGTGGAGTGATCTATTCTCCATGGTGGCGTAGGTTTCTTACTTCTTTATCTGCCCCGTGAGGGTCTTCTGAGGTCCATGTGGATCTCCTACTTGCTACGACTACTAGTCCATGTGGTGGACTCCTACTACTGACTACTGCTACTGCTGATCCTTGTTGTGCCCGTGCTACTGCACAGACTGGGACACAGAAGGTAAGCGTTGGACCCTTTTGAGCACATCGCGGAGAGTGGGTAAAGGGTTGCTGGAGAGAATTTGGTCTACAACACCAGCAAAGGAAGCAGGTAGGCCCGCGAGGAACTGAACTAACATAAGTTCGTTCCGCTGTCGATGAATATCAGTAGAAAGAGGATGATACACCTGGAACTCATCCCAGAGGGCACAGCAGGAGTTGTAGTAATCCTCGATGGAGTCAGTAGCAGAATACTCCTGTTTGGCAAGTTGCTTGAAGATCTCAAAGACCTTCTTAGGATTCTGTTGGTGCGAGTAAACATGGGAGAGTTGCTCCCACATTTCTTTGGCAGTCTGAAAACGGAGCAGGGACTGGCTGATCTTGGTTTCAGCGCTGTTGACCATCCATGTCATGACCCCATAATCCTCTTTGGACCAGAGATCATAGGCTTGCTTCGTCTTCTCGTCAGCATCAGGGGCAGGAAGAGACGGGCCTTTTGTAGTCAGATGAGAGTGGCGACCTTGGGATTTGACATACAACTCAAAGGAGGCAGCCCATAGGTGATAGTTGTAACTGTCCAACTTTACCGTAGTAACACAGAGAGTGCGCGGAAGATCTGGAGTCGCCACTGAAGATCATTGTTGGATCAAATACGGCAAACCTGACTGGGCCAATAAAGTGACTTCTGACCAGACTGAACCTTCTCCATCAACAGCTGACTGGATCCGCTCGAAATTTGAAAAACTGCTTCAATCTCGCCTGGCTTCCTCTACTGATGCTTCAAATGATGGTAGCGCCGCCCTTCTGACCAAGACTGGTAAACCTTCATGGGTGATTGACTCTGGTGCGACCTCTCATATTTCTGGCAATCCTACTTTATTCTCTAAATTGCACGAGACATCTTTTATACCGCCTGTTACTTTAGCTGATGGCTCTAAATCACCGGTTACTGAAATTGGTGATATAAGTTCTACTGGTAGTCTGCCACTACAGTCCACTCTCTATGTCCCTAAGTTTCCCCTTAATTTACTATCTGTCAATAAAGCTGTGAAGAGCCTTCGTTGCTTAATTACGTTTGATCTGGATGGTGTTCTGTTTCAGGATTTGTACACGAGGATGACGATTGGTTCAGGCCATGAGGGACCGGATGGACTCTACTACTTGGACGATCCGAAGCCAGCTGCATATTTGACATCATCTGTGGCCGACATTCAGTGGCATTATAGATTGGGACATCCCTCTGCTGCAAAATTAAAAGCTTTATTACCTGATGTAGTTAGTTCTGTTTTTCATTGTGAGACATGCCAGCTTGGCAATCAGACTCGTGCTACTTTTTCACCAAAATTTTGCATTAGTTCTAAAGCTATCTTCGATATTATACATGTTGATGTTTGGGGCCCATGCGCTGTGACGAGTACTTCTGGTTTTAAATATTTTCTGAGCTTCATTGATGATTTCTCTAGAGCAACCTGGTTGTTTTTATAGAAAGATAGATCTACCATTCTTGAGAAAATTACTGACTTCTTTGTTGAAATCTGTACCCAGTTTGCTAAGCCCATTAAAATTTTGCGCACTAACAATGCTTTGGAGTTTATGCAAGCCTCTGTTAGTAGTTTTTGTCATCGCCAGGGCACCATCCACCAAACTTCCTGTGCCTATACCCCGCAACAAAACGGTGTCGCTGAACGCAAAAACCGTCATCTCCTTGAAGTTGTGTGTACCCTTCTTTTTCACTACCATGTTCCTCAGTCTTTTTGGCCCGAGGCGATATCTACTGCTTGCTACCTCATTAATCGTATGCCATCCTCTGTGCTCGGCAATAAAATTCCATATCAGGTCTTGTTTCCTGATGCACCTCTTTTCTCTGTGCCTCCTCGTATCTTTGGGAGCACGTGCTTTGTTAAAAATCCCCGGCCTAGCCTTACCAAATTGGATCCTAGAGCAACTAAGTGTGTTTTCTTGGGATACTCGCACTCAAAAAGGGTATCGATGCTACGATCATGTTTCTAAAAAGTGGTTTGTCTCTGCGGATGTAGTATTCTTTGAGCACATGCCTTTCTATTCTCCGGCTGGTTCTGCACTCACATCGAATTTACTGGTTGATACGCCTGTACTTGTTCTGGATGATTTGACTGATAATTCTGATGCTGCCTCTCCACCTGAAAAGCCACCTCTGAAAGTGTATCACAGAAGACAGAAGCCGACAGCTCCCTCTATGGCCTCTCCATCGTCTTCATCCTCTGTGCCAGATCAAACAGCTCCGCAGGTATTTTTTGATCTTGATCTCCCTATTAGCATGAGAAAAGGGACACGGACTTGTACTAAGCATCCCATTGGGAATTTTTGTTCTACTGATAATCTGGGTGCTAATTTTGCTAATTTTACTGCGGCCCTTTCTGTTATATCTGTTCTTAAAACTGCTGCTCAGGCCATTAAAAATCCTGCATGGCGTCAGGCTATGGAAACCAAAATGCAGGCGCTCACTGAGCGCAATACATGGCAACTTGTTGATCCACCTGCTGATTGCTCTCATGTTGGTTGTCGCTGGGTCTTCACGGTCAAGTATCAACCAGATGGAACTGTTGAACGACTTAAGGCGAGACTAGTGGCTAAAGGCTATACACAGACCTATGGGGTCGACTACTTTGAGACTTTTTCTCCGGTGGCACGGTTGAACTCTGTGAGAATTCTTATTTCTGTTGTTATTAATTCTGACTGGCCTCTGTATCAGCTTGATGTCAAGAATGCTTTCCTGTATGGTGACCTTCATGAAGAAGTCTACATGTCACAACCCCCTGGTTTTGTTGCTCAGGGGGAGTCCTCTAAAGTATGCAGACTGAGAAAGGCGATCAATGGCTTGAAACAGAGTCCCAGAGCTTGGTTCGATAAATTAAGCACTATTCTTCAGAATTTTTCATTCAAGCGCTCCCAGTCCGATCACTCAGTCTTTGTCAAGAATACTCCTGCTGGCATTATTATTCTCATTGTTTATGTTGATGATATTATCCTCTCAGGAAGTGATCCTGCTGGTATTCAGTCCACCAAGCACTATCTGGAAAAACATTTCGTCACTAAAGATCTTGGGTCTCTCAGGTATTTTCTTGGGATAGAGGTGTCCCGGTCTTCTTCTGGCCTCTGCTTATCTCAGCGCAAGTATGTTCTGGATCTACTATCTGAAACTGGTCTTCTAGGTGCTAAGCCTGCTAGCACACCTCTGGATCTGAACACCGACTGGATGAAGAGAATTCTCCTGTCTATCCTGACAATCATCAATATCGAAGAATGGTCGGTAAACTCATCTATCTTACTGTTACACGGGCCGATATTATTGATGTTGGATTGGTTAGTCGTTACCAATGTATTAGAAAGCGGGAAGTGGGAGGCGTGCGGACAGCACCCTGCAACCGATTAAGCGGTAGGCGGGCGATTAAGCGGGCGATTTTTGAAAAAGCGGGTGTCTAAATTTTATATATTTTTATACAAAATTACATGTATGTGTATATAAAAAATATATTTATAAGGAACTTTTATACATATCTAATCAGCAAATCAGTAATTAACTAAGTATTCATCAATACTTACTATTAATCAGTATCTCTAATCACTAAAATCAGCAAGCAGATCAGTAATTGTAAATAACAAACTATGAATTGTTGAATCAAAGTAATCAGTAATCACTAAAGTAATACTAACCAGTAGTACCAATCATTAATCACTGAAAGCAGCAAGGAAATCAGTAAAAGTAATCATGTATTACTAGTATAATAGAGCAGTAGGATATTTACTTAGATGCATTACAACAATACCCAATTATTACAGCTTACACACAAAGTATGCATTCTAAATTAGGACTAGCTATATCAAAGAACATTTAATGTATACAAGTTTCATATATTTAATGCTTACATTAGGATTTTTAAACAAAAGCGGGAAAAAAGCGGGAAAAAGCGGGCAAAAAAGCGGGAAAAAAGCGGGAAAAAGCGGGTGAGGCGGGCAAAAAGCGGGCGATTTTGTTCAAAATGGTTAAGCGGGCGATTAATAGCAAAATTAAGCGGCCGGGGGTCTTGGCCGCTTAAGCGGCCGCCTGGGCCGTTTTTTAATTCACTGGTCGTTACCTATATAAGCCTCGACAATGTCATTGGTACGTTGTCTGTCATATTCTGAAATATCTGAAAAGTTCTCCTGGAAAAGGCCTGCTTTACAAGAAACATGGACACTGCAAACTTCTTGGCTATTCTGATTCCGATTACGCTGGCAGCAAGGTTGACCGTCGCTCTACTTCTGGCTACTACACGTTTGTGGGAGGCAACCTTGTCACTTGGCGAAGCAAGAAGGAGTCTGTAGTTGTTCGCTCAAGTGCTGAAGCTGAATATCGTGCCATGGCGCACACTACCTGTGAACTATTCTGGATTAGGAGCTTACTGAAGGACTTTGGTATCTCTGACTCGTCTCCTATTCCAATGTATTGTGACAACAAAGCAGCTACATTCATTGCCAGTAACCCTACTTTCCATGAGCGGACCAAGCACGTTGAGGTGGATTGTCATTTTGTCCGCGAAGCTGTTCTCTCTGGCCAGGTCTCTACTCCCTACATTCATACGACTGATCAGGTGGCTGACATCTTCACAAAGATTCTACCAAAGACAAGGTTCACTGCTATGACATCCAAGCTGGGCATGATACACATCTACGCTCCAACTTGAGGGGGAGTATTAGTATATAGACTTTCATGTGGTTTTTACTTAGTCTATTTTTCTCTTTACTGTGTTAT
This sequence comes from Alisma plantago-aquatica, assembly GCA_963693085.1. Lineage (NCBI taxonomy): Eukaryota > Viridiplantae > Streptophyta > Magnoliopsida > Alismatales > Alismataceae > Alisma > Alisma plantago-aquatica. The sequence continues at coordinate 1,046,419,806 of OY856410.1, forward strand.
TCTTGTGTTTAGTTTTATCCCACATGGGTTATCTCTAAATCATGTGGTCTTGTCTTGTCTTATAAAAGAGAACCTTGTACTCCTTTTTTTATTATCTCAATAATAGGATTATTAGCCACAACTCCTAGATTATCCTTATTGTATATGTTGATTATATCATTCTCTCAGGGAGTGAACCTGCAGGCATTCAGGCTACCAAGTGCTATCTGGAGAAACACTTTGTTACCAAAGATCTTGGCTCTCTGCGGTATTTTCTTGGGATTGAAGTTTCTCGGTCCTCTTCTGGTCTTTGTTTGTCTCAACGCAAATATGTTCTGGATCTGCTTTCTGAAACTGGACTTCTAGGTGCTAACCTGCTAGCACACCTCTGGATCCAACTATTGACTGGGATGATGAGAACTCTCATGCCTATCCTGACCATCATCAGTACCGACGCATGGTTGGTAAGCTTATTTATCTGACCATCACACGAGCCGATATTACTTCTGCTGTCGGGCTTGTTAGTAGATACCTGGATAAACCCCGGCAATGTCACTGGGACGTTGTTTGCCACATTCTTAAATATTTGAAGAGCTCTCCTGGGAAAGGCCTGCTATATAACAAACATGGTCACAGTAAACTCCTTGATTATTCTGATTCTGACTATGTTGGGAGCAAGCTCGACCGACGCTCCACTTCTGGCTACTGTACATTTGTGGGAGGAAACCTTGTTACTTGGCGAAGCAAGAAACAGACTGTGGTTGCTCGCTTAAGTGCTGAAGTTGAATATCGCGCCATATCGCATACTACTTGTGAGCTTTTCTGGATTCGAAGCCTACTGAAGGATTTTGGTATATCCGACTCCTCTCCTATTCCAGATGTATTGTGATAACAAAGTTGCTACGTTTATCGCCAGTAATCCCACTTTTCATGGGCAGACTAAACACATTGAGGTGGACTGCAATTTTGTTCGCGAAGTTGTATTATCTGGCCAGATATCCACTCCCTACATCCATACTTTTGATCAGGTGGCTGACATCTTCACAAAGATTCTTCCAAAGACGAGATTTGCTACTATGACATCCAAGTAGGGCATGATTGACATCTACGCTCCAGCTTGAGGGGGAGTATTAGTATATACACTTTACTGCTTTTCTATACTTAGCGTATTTTGCTTTATGCTTTTTCTCTTTTTCTTAGTGTATTTTGCTTTATGCTTTTTCTCTTTTTCTATTGTGTACTCTTTATCCCACATAGGTTATCTCTATACCATGTGTACTCTCTTGTCTTATAAAAGAGAGCCCCATGTACTCTGTTTAATCATCCAATAATAAGCAATCTTGTTGCCGACTTCTAGAGCAATAATATGGAATATGTGGTGGTGCGCTCCTCATGTTTGAGTGAAAGAAGTTGAATTATTTTAATGGGGATTTTGAGGTCAAATTAAATGATGAAATTAATGACTTATGTAATTATAGTTTGCAAGCACAATATATAGACTTAAAGACACAAATCTATGGAAACATAATATGATCTAGGATAGTAGGACCTCTAGGTAGGATCACAGCACGTAGTACATAAGCAGTGTTGCAGTGGTATGTGAGTGAATATTGAGGAAGCATGAAACGACTATGGTTTATGTATCTAGTTGAACCATGATGGTTGGCATCCTCCTTGTTGGTTATACCTATCAACATATTGGCTCTAGTTTATTTTCTTTTATTTTTATATCATAGTAACAAAAGTCTCCAAATTTTATGAAAAATCAACGATATTTAGCGATTTAATAGGATCCTGAATGTTCAGGACGAATAATACACCAGTCGTCGCCTTTTCGCAACTTTTCATGATTTATCCCGCTTTTTCGCGATTTATATGATTTTTCTCTTTTAGGTTCCTTGCTCTTTTTTACCAAACCATGTACACAAAACTCTTGATGTACATTAAACCTCCAACCCCCACTCTCCTGACAGTACATTGTTATTGCTCAACTATTCTTTAATTATTTTCCTACCTTTTCACTCACTAAGATTGTTAGTCTTATGACCTTAATAGTTACATGTATTTGATATGTATGTATATATATACATACATACATACATACATATATTTATATAGATATATATGTATATATATAGCATCTATAGTCGACTTATTCTCGATTACTTCCGAATAGTTGACCGAACATTAACCGAAATTTATCGAGTTTTTATGAATTTTCCCAATTTTTTCCAAATTTTGATTTTTTCGAGCTAGCCGAAAAATCACCAAATCCCGAATTTGTCACTATGGTTTTAAATAAGCATAGATGTGTCATAATGTGTTCTCTATATGCCGACTAGTGACAAAATGCATACTCATGGATTAACTCAAGCATTGTTCTTGGTGTGCTTTAGTAGTTAGAACCTAGAGGAGGCAAACATGCAATTAGAGGTATGATTGATAATGGCATACATACAAATATCTCAGTGGTCATTCTAATTTTGCGCACTATCATTACAAATCATATAACCACAGAAATGAAAGCTAGCGGATCATCATAGCCACAGATAAAATTCCCAAACCCATTTTAAAAATTCCTTCATAGATCTTTATTCAAGTGGGAGATATAGGAGGGAGAGGTAGAGTTAGACTAGGAAGGGAAGAAACATATCTTAGATTTCCCCTAAAAAGCCCAAGGAGTTGTATAGTAAAATCTACAAACATGGTACCTCGTTTCTCAAAATATAACCTATGTTTCTCGTAATTTCGGGTGGAATGCGGATTCAATGGGCCTTTTTCATTGAAATTTACCTAATTTTCTCAAACTTTAAAAAAAGCCATAGAAATTTAAATTTTCCTAGCAAAATTCCCTACATAAGGACATGTTTGGTCATTTCTATAAATTTGATGGTTGTTGGTATCGAAATAGTTGGCAAATCTTTGCCAATTGCGACGGAATTTTAAGTACGCTTTTTTGCAAGGCTTTGGCCAAATCTATTTCGAACTCCTCTATTGCATAAGTGTTGTGATCTTTAACATTGCAATCAAATACTAATAATGATAAATAAAATACTCAAGATTCAAAGTGAATTTAAAGTGGAAACCAATGTAGTCCAAGAAAATGGACATCAAGAATGTAATCCCTTATAGTTATTGTATTATGCATCTAACATGAACAAACAAATAAAATCACATTAAGACACTTATTAAGATTGCCGACAAGGAGACCCACTAAATCACACGAGTGCTACATGACATTTCATTTGGGGTCTCCTAACCCTAGTGATGAACATAGATAAGGAATTCTACTGTGTTTGCCATAATCAAATGAATACAAAAGGGATAACTTTATAGATAGCTTTATGATTAACATTATTCGGATCAAGAATATACCTTGCATTATAAGTAAATGCCCCTAACCCCACTTCCCAATGTAGCTAAAACTCTCAGATGGAAGGGCATATACTTGACATCATACTCTCTCCACTGACACCAAGAAAGATTTGATGGAGAGCTAGGAGATGAATTTGTACTGGTTTACATTGGTTTGAAGAACGAGCTTAAACCTTAGTTAGGGGCAAAACAACCAAAGGGAACTGGATTCTTCATCTCCATGGTACTCTCTTTATTGGGGAAATCCCTGTGAATCTTGACCATATCTGTTTGTATATTAGTTGTTCCTCGTTTCAAATTCAACATCGCTATAACAGTACCAAAAACACCATTTGAATGTATGCTTTATGTTCCAATCCTTAAAATACAGGAATGAAGAAAACAACGTGTTCTTTTTGTCGTTTCTACAAACGAGATCTAGGTTTTTCTGGTTTCTTTGTTATTTGTTGTGTATTCATTAGAAAGAGGTATCACATGTTCAGTTTTACATGCACAAGTGGGTATGCTCAGGCATTCAGCACCACTTGCAGAACATCCACTAAGGAAGACATAGACACCACAAAAAGGTTTTCGATCAATAGCTATCGTGCGGGCGCACTGCAGTTAATGGGGAGAAAAGGAAAAACAGCCATAGACAACTTCAAAGAGAAATGTCGCTGTGGCCCAAACCTGTGCGAGCTTAGCCTTGTCAGCAGCAGATTCACCGTCAGGGATAGAGAAGGGCGAAGGAGGAGCGGATGGGTTAGGAGGGTATGCTCGAACGACACCGTCTCTTCTCTTATTCGTCGCCAGGTTTGCCGCCAAGGAAGGAATAGCGGTAAGCCACAGTGCGCTGTTTGGTGAGCTAGGAAGGCTGTGCAAGTGCGTGAAATGGGGACTACGCACTCCGATTCCTCTGTTACAGCTGAGCCGGGGGCTGGCTGCATATCTGAAAGGAACTCCGCCGGCGGCGGTGATCGGCGACCTTGGGACAGCGCTCGGGCGGAGAGCGGAGGCCGTTGGCCGCGGCAATGTCTGCATGTTGCACGAAACTAAGAAGGCCTCCTCCTTTTTCCCCCTTTACAAAATTGGGCCTGTGAGCGGCGGGAGACTGTAACGCTACCCTCTTCGCAAGCTCAAAGTTGGAGCTCTGCAGTGTGACAAAGTGGGAGTGCCCAGGAGGTACGCGTCAGCAGGAAGGATCTCCACCCCCAAACTCACTAGACGTGTCTTTGTGTCTGCGCTCTCCGCTGCACCGGCACAGTCGGCACTAGTACCCGCCGGTTGCGCTAGGATTGTTTGGATTCCTTTCGCCCGGGTGTGGCACCGGACTCAAACCGAGCGAGAGTCGCGAGACAAGTAGGAAGACACGTGTTAAGTACTTGTTGTACAATTAAATTAACCAATAAGGTCGGGGAGGAGTGGTTCAGGTGGTTCGACATGGTGTCCTCTCATGAAGAGACTTGGATTCAAAATTCAACGACCGCCTCTGAAATGGTATCCGTCGTGCAAGCCGACCAACTGTGCGCTTTAACCGATTCCCGGGTGTGCGGGGCGCTCGGGCCCCGAGAGTTTTACGCTGTCTGGGGGTCACAAAAGTGGCACTTCTACGGGAGTGGTTCTCTCGATAATCAAAAAAAAAAATTAACCAATAAGATTACGCAATTGAATAAATCTACTAAAATAGTTTAATTTGACTAATTTTCAGGAGAAACCCTCTAATATGTACTCATTAATTTACATATAACATACCTAAAAAGAAGAACTCAATAAATTGTCCGGCTAACTCACTCCAACATGTATCTGGGATTACCAAAATTACATTTACTTTGAAACAGATATATAACTAATATTTACAACTTATTGAAAGAGAATAGCTCGATTTATTTAATTACAAAAACTATTTATACTCTAGAAAAATATATGTATAATACTCAACATAACTAAATACAACACACTAAAACAAAGGAACTCCATTAGCTACCCAAACTTACTTCCTCCGATACGTATGTGTGATTATCAAAATTGCCTTATGAAAGAGAATAACTCGATTCATTTGATTATCAAAATTATTTGTATCTTAGAAATTTATTTATATAGACACACTAACAAAGAAAAACTCAAATTGTCCAAATGACTCCCTTCAACATGTTTGCATGATAACTAAAATTGTCTCTGCTCTACAAAATTATAAAAAGAATAATCACAACATACTAAAAGATAATAAGTTTATTAATCATCCATCGACTCCTTTCAGTTTTTGAGTTGTCATTTCTAAAGTCACAGACGCACTCTTTTTAAAAAAAACATGTGTATTGACGACCAATATATAATAAATAATTTATATATAATCTTTTTAACGAGAACAATTCGATAATTTATTTCCTTCAACCTACAATGTTATGAGAAACACACACACGTGTTGGTAAAAGATGTAGACAGAACTCACTACATGCTGATGAAACATGTAAATATACAGATAAAATGACTAAGCGTAAAAACACATTTAAACTTGGATAACGATGAAATTTAAAAAAAATAAGCAGGCACCCAACCTAGTCCAATGATCTAGGACACAGGTTGGACGACTTTGCTTTTCTTTTTAAAGAAAAAACAATTCGATAATTTATTCCCTTCAACCTACAATGCTATGTGAAACATGCACAAGTGTTGGTAAAAGATGTAGACAGAAATCACTACATGCTGATGAAACATGCAAATACACAGATAAAATGACCAAGCGTAAAACACATTGAAACTTGGATAACGATGAAAATATAACAAAAATAAGCAGGCACCCAGCCTGGTCCGATGAGATAGGAAACATGTTGGACGACCTTGCTGATGAAACATGCAAATACACAGATAAAATGACTAAGAGTATAAAAAAACACATTGAAACTTGGATAACGATGAAAATATAAAAAATAAGCAAGCACCCAGCTTGATCCGCTGAGCTAGGACACAGGATGGACGACCTTGCTTTAGTATAGGGACTTTTTAAAGAGAACAATTCGATAATTTATTCCCTTCAACCTACAACGCTATGTGAAACATGCACACGTGTTGGTAAAAGATGTAGACAGCACTCACTACATGCTGATGAAACATGTAAATACACAGATAAAATGACCAAGCATAAAAACACATTAAAACTTGGATAACGATGAAAATTATAAAAAAAATAAGCAGGCACCCAGCCTGGTCCGATGAGTTAGGACACAGGCTGGATGACATTGCTTTTCTTTTTAAAGAAAAATAAAACAATTTGATAATGTATTCCCTTCAACCTACAATGTTATGTGAAACATGCACACGTGTTGGTAAAAGATGTAGACAGAACTCACTACATGATGATGAAACATGCAAATACACAGATAAAATGATCAAGCATAAAAACACATTGAAACTTGGATAACGATAAAAATATTAACAAAAAGCAGTCACCCAGCCTGGTCCGATGAGCTAGGAAACAGGCTGGACGACCTTGCTCATGAAACATGCAAATACAAAGCAGGCACCCAGCCTGGTCCACTGAGCTAGGATACAAGCTGGACGACACCTCATCCTTTAGTTTGTGCAAATAAACGTGGCAAATTTACAGATCATACACACAGATGGCTGTTACGTAAAGCCTAAAGTTGTATGTAGTTTTTTACCAAGAAATCTGTTATTGGTAGCGGAAAGCCGTTGAAACAAAAAAAAAGACTAAGCAAGCAGATACCTGCACCGATGAACAGACAGACAGGCTGGTGAACTCCCCTTTCGTATAGGGATATAGACACATATAGACATGTCAAAGTGGGTCAAAATCCGCGGGTGCCCATGGGTCTGTCAAAGTGGGTCAAAATCCGCGGGTGCCCATGGGTCGACCCGTTTAAGTTGGGTTTGGGTTACAAAAGTTACCACCGGTGGAAAAAAACCCAAATCCATACCCACCCGTTTACTTAGCGAGTTTCATGGGCAATCTGTGGGACCCGTTTACTTAGTGGGTTTCATGGGCAATTCGCGGGCACCCGCGGGTAACCCGCTTAATTACATTGGTTTTTTGCATCCATGTGGCTTAGTAGTAATGGGCAAATATTAAATCAGTCATATACTCGTATCACAATTGAATATTACAATCCAAGTTAACAAAGCACAATAACGGAGACTCCAAATCAAATCGTGAAACAAAAGCAAACTAAGCGGGAACCTAAGTCTAGCAGCGATCGCTAAACTGAAGTTTCAGTCTGACTAGAAGTGACTTAAATTTAGTCTTTGTTTTAGTTTTCAAAATCTATTCTTCATCTCATTTTGATGCCACAATTCATATAAGATATTGTTGTATTTTTTGTTGTTGTTTGTTGTAGGTGGTCATTATTTAAGACTATGTATGAACGTCTAAAGTATGTAGTACACTGATGTTCCAGCATTTATGTGATTCAGAAACTTAATTCATCCAATCGAGCTCTTCTTTAATAGACATGTTGCAGTCCTGTTCATGGGTGCATTGCATTTTGATACTCTTCTTGTAACACGTTTTTTGATATATAAATAAATTTATGTGACAATGTATATAATGTGCTTGTTTTGTGCCATATCTTATATAAACAAACACTAGTAATATTTTTTTAAAAAAATTAAGTGGGCACCCGCGGGCAACCCACAACCCACTGGGTCGGGTTTGGATTTATCTTTGTTCCACCCGTTTAGAACTACATCTTTTTGACTCGTACCTGCGAGAACCAACCTACAACAACCCAACCCAAACCCAACCCACCCACCCGTTTGACAGGTCTACACACATACAGATTTAGGTTTAGTGTACTTTGTTTATGAAATATGATGGGTCGACCATTTATGCCCATTTTCAGCTCAAACTCCACTGTTGTCCTCCTAAAAAATTAAAATTAGAGTCAATGATAGTTGTTGTGTCTTGACAGGAAAAGTAAGAGGAGGGATAAAATATATGAAAGAGAAAATTTTAAGAGAGAAATTTATTTTATTGTAATGATTTTTTGACGAAATAAAATTTTATTTATGAAAAATAAAATTTAACAAGACTGGTATAGACATTGAGAAAATTAATATATAATATAAAATTTCAGTATTGTATATTAGAGATAGTATTTTTTTTTGGTAAAATTCTAACTCAAAGTGAGTATTGTATATGATGATTTTGATATAATGTTCATTGTATGTCATTCTATTTTTAAATAAATCGTGTACTTTGTTTTATGATAATAATACTCATTTTTATAAAGTAATTAAATAATTATTGTCTCCATAAAATAAAGTACATAACATATTTTTAAAATACAATGACATAAAAATGAGTATTATACTAAAAAAATGACATGTAATACTTTTTTTGAGTTAATATATTATTCAGAAAATGAGTACTATCTGCAAATTTGCAATATTCACTTTTATATTTTGTATGGTTTTTCATAAAAATATGTCAACATTAATCTTGTTTGAATCTATTTTTATAAAGAATCTATCAGTTTTTTTTGCAGAAAAATTATTGTTAATTGAAAGTTATAAGCGAGATGAGTTTCTTTCTCTTTTTTCTCTTTTTTGTACGTTTTGTTTGTATGCACTTCAATCCCAAGAATGGAATTTAAGTGGGGCGAAGAATGGCCGTTCGGCTCCTGAGTTTTGTACGTCTGTGTCACTTGGTTTTCGGAGAGTCACCGCAAGGAGCCCATGAAATCGTATTGTGCAGCAGGCGGCAACATATTTCCAAGGTTGATGACGAGCTCGGTGTGCGGTATTGTTCAGTCCCGCTAATCATGGCGGGATTCTGAATCTCGTCAGTTAATGAAGATGAATACCGAAATAAAATATAGAAGATAGTATTCACCGTTAAATGAAGGCTATGTTTATATATAATTTCCGATAGTTAGAAAGGTGTCGGCCAAACGGGAGTGTGTATGACTACTCTTTATTTGTTGAAGGGGTATTTGATACCACGTTGTGCTTAACGCTAGCTCCACTATCATCAACGGAGCGCCCTTTAATTAAGAGTTCCAACGGTCTCCGTCAAGGAGACCATTGTCTCCATCGCCATGTCTTATCATCCTTGTCACTTCTATCTTCACCATAATGATTAAATTAGGAGCATATCATGGACTTATCTCATCCCTGAGTGAGTGTAAGGAAAACATGTTCAATGTGTTGATGACGCCATCATTTATGTAGACCAAGGTGATAAAAACGTCATCAATATTATTCGTACATTGAGGCTATTCTCATACATTTTGGGAACAAGATAAATCTTCACATATTAGTGATTATTGGTGCATGTGTCAGCACAGATGATATCAACGGCTACCTATCTCTCCTCAGTGCAAGATTGAACATTTTCCTTTCACCTACCTTGGTCTCCTAGTTCCAAATTATCCCTTACCAAAAACCACCTGGAATCCTATCATTACAGACTCGAAAATTGTTTTTACTCCTGGAAAACTAATTTCTTTAATCTAGTTGGCTGACTCACCCTCCTTAACAGCTCACTTATTCCATTCACCACTTACTACCTTAGTTGTATTTCTCTCCCTGCTCACATTCTCAAATCCATCGCTCAAATGAGGAGGGACTTTCTCTAGAACAAATGGGACACAAAATCCACATGTGACCCAACAGGATGTTATATGTACACCAAAAATGTATGGAGGTTGGGGCATTATCAATATCAAAACACATATTTTATGTCTGGTTCATAAGATTAGTGTGACACTTTGCTCAGACAGAAAACCATTTGGAAACATCATGTACCAGATAAATACTATCTAAATAAAAATCCATAGTGAGAATTAAAACGTCAAAAGGTTTCACCTCTTTAAAAATACATTAATCGCCGCATTTACATCATCTAAAATTGTACTAATACTCCACCACAGGCTGCTCATAATATGAAATTCTAGAGTCTAGGCAGACCACCGGTACCATGGGCAGACCATCTGACAACAAACCATTCAGACGCTCATTCCATAGTCTATATCATGCATCACTGTCGTTAAGCTTTACTACGGTTAGGCAGTGTAGTAACCTTATCAAGAGAACTCTTGGGACCTATTACCACTCCAAATCTTATTAGACACTACACGACATCTAGAATCCAACACTAACAACTGCAACACTTGAAAACGTGGAACCCATACTCACCCAAACAAACTTTTCCTTTCTACACATATCGAAAATCACTTGTCCACAAAAACTTAAAATTTTCATCTAGCTTATTTTCTATGACAAAATCCTCATTGATTAGAATATGTAAAGAGAGGAATTCAAGGTCCTTTCGTCTACCTTCTCTACACCCAACGTGAAGAAATATCTCAAATCTATTCTTCAACGTCCCACAACCATGTTTTCAAGAGATTGCTACTTCCCATTCTATTCTAGTTTGTTACTAGCACATCTAGGCATACAAAATATATTTTTGATAGCCAAGCCTATGCTCCCGGACACCTACCAACAAAAAATCCTTTTGGCATCCTTGATCTAAGCCATTTGGGCCAAAAGAAATAACAAAAAGTTCAACAACAACAAGGGAGACACCTATAGACTTATGAGAAACATCCACGACTTAAGTCTCTTTTTTTTACTCTATAGATTTACATGGAACCATGGATCGAATTGAGGAAAGCAAGAATCATCAATCACATTTTAATGAGAATGTTGCCTCACAAAGGACCTACACTATTGAGGATATCCTTAAAGAGACTAACGGATTTTGACTATCTATCTTTTTCCTTTACATGCCTAATGTCAGGGTGCACCCCCTCTAACTACATCTAAGCTTCTACCAATTTACCTTTTACATCATTAGTTACTTCTCTAGATCTCATGGTATCATTGACACTCCTAGTGTTGATGATGCTTTGACCTGGTCACTTCTATGTGGTAGTATTGTATGTCCATAGATTACTATGTGGTTGTATGCTAATCATTTTATCTATGCTATGGATTTTCATATAAAAATTGTTAGGCTCATGGTGAATAAAGGAGAGGGGATAGGAAGGGAGTGGAGTAGAGGGGGTACTTATGTTAGTTTGTTTGGTTAGCATGGGGAGGGGAAGGAGAGGAGAACATGAAAAATAATATTATTATAATATAATGTCTACGGATATGGAACGTTGTTGATATAAAAATGGAATTACCAATTATTTTTATATATTCACTATAGAAATAAAAGTAGTTACCTTCATATTTTATAATTGCAAAAAACTTTTTGTCCACATATTTATGTATTTCCTACTACACTCCACCACATATCCTCCAATTCTGGTTTTTTCTATATTTGTATAATAATTTTAAACAATTTAAGTTTCCTAACAAAAAAATATAAACTTCTAAGTTTCCTTATAAATTGTGTGCAAAAAATTGTGTTAAGGTATTTTTGTGTTTACTTTTTTTCCTTTGAATTTTTCTTTCAATTTTTTTTGATAATCCTCCAATATTTTATATGTCCCTCCAAGCGACGTAGAACATATGTGATATACTACCTTGGTTGTGGGCTATAATGATTTTCCTTATCATATTAATTATATTTTCCTCTCACATTTCCTATTTTCCTCCCACCTTTCTAATGTATTTCTCCCCAAGTATTTCCCTTTTCCCTTGCCTCCACACTAATTTGACGCGGGACGAGGGAAATGGGAGAAAAGTAGCTGAAATTATACTTAATTTAGATAATGTTGATCAATCAAATATTGCAAAGAGTCCTGGTATTTATTACCTCACAAGACTAGACTATAATGGAATTTTATTTATACCAGCACCATAATATTAGACTAGGAGGAAGATAAAATTAGAAATTGATAGAAAAGCAAGGATATTGGCTCATGTGACTAGGAAATAAAAACATATGTATTCTAGTTATATTGCCCTTAGAGAAATTTTAGGGAATATTTTTTATCCGAAAATCTTCTTGTCTTTCTCAAATGATAAGGAGAGCAAAAAGTTTGGGTCAAAAGAAAATTTCCATTTTGAAATTTTATCTACAATTTTCTTGCATAGGTGGAGATACAATATTTTCTAATTCCATATAATGAATTATAGAAAAAAAATTCAACAAAAATGTGAGCTAGGAAAATTTTGGTTGAAAAAATATAAATCTAAGACAACCTCGGAACAATACGTCGTCCACTCCATTCCCCTTTCTTTCCCATCACTTTGTTCGAGCAAACAACCTAAGTCTTTTTCCCTCCCTTCCCCAACCCTCCATTTACCATGTACCAAACAGACACTAAAAAAATTTACTTCAGTCGTCCCATATTAGTTTAAAAATAATTCTACTTTCAGGCTAGCCCAATCTTACCGGCCTGGATTCGGTTTGAGGGCATTTTTCTTGACAGCCCATTGTACTATATTGCAAAGTAAATTTTGTGCATTACACAATTTTTGGGATCTTGATAAATTTGAAGATGGAAAATATAGTTTTATATCACTATATACACTACTACAGAAACTGCCTTTGGCGTCGGTTGTTTAACCCCTTTTGGCGTCGGTTTGCTGCCGACGCCTATGTGGGCGTCGCTAAAGGTCGAACACTTCTGCGTCGGTTTTTCACCCGACGCCTATATAGACTAAAAGTGTCGGATGATTATAAACAATCGACGCCAAAAGAGTTCGCGCCACATAAACGGTGACATCTAGGAAAGACCTTTGGCGTCGGTTTGTCTACTAAATGACCGACGCCTACATGTATTAGAGACAAAGTACTGCTTTGGTCACATCAGGCGTCGTTCCTTTACAAAAAGCCGACGCTTTATGTCTGTGCGGACGGTTATCTATAAATAACCGACGCCTATACCTTTGGCGTCGGTTTGTCTACTAAAGGATCGACGCCTACATGTATTAGAGACAAAGTACGCTTTGGTCACATCAGGCGTCGTTCCTTTACAAAAAGCCGACGCTTTATGTCTGTGCGGACGGTTATCTGTAAATAACCGATGCATATACCTTTTTTTTTATATCAGTTTGCAGGCCTGCTGTGGCTGGTCAGCAGGATGAGAACCTGCAGTTCAGTTTTCTGAACTACAGGTTTACGACATCCATTGATATTAGCCTACAAACAGGCCACAAACCTGCAAAATTAACATAAAAAGATTCACACAAGTAGATACATTCAGACATCAATTCAATTGTCACGTTCACACATATAGAATCATTCAAATACATGTTTTAACATTCAGAAACATTCATTTACAAAGTATCATTCATCATCACTATCAACATCCCAATTATATCTTACAATTGCCACTGTTTGTATGGCTATTGCCCATTCTTCTCTTACTTCATCTAATGCTTCCCTCGTATATGGAGCATGTACATTTTTTAAGCGTTTGCCTATAGTGTGGTCAGTTTTAAACACCTGCAAAAAGAATGATGTATATATATAAGTAATAATATAAAAATAAGATTGATATATTTCATACTAACTAATGAGACTATATATAATACCTCATGTATGGTATCGATGTCCAATGCGGCATGTTTGATAATCATCTGCATAAATCGCATCACATAGTATGTGCATGCCCAGCCATTGTCTTGTGTAGCGCACTATAAATTGAAACATACAAAATAATACAACTAAGCACAATTCACATCAATAATATATACATTGGAGTCGGGGAGTTGGGAACTTACTTTTACGTTCTCCCAAGACAATGTCTGGTTCTTTTTCCTTGGGACCTTTCCTCCAGTCTTTTTGAATGCATCTAAACCCCTACATGTTAATATAACACAGTAAATTGCATAAGTAAATAGTAATGTAATAAAAGATGTTAACGGATATAAAAATGAAATATTTCTCACCAGAATAATGGCATTCTCATTACGTGTCCAATTTTAGTGTTTAATGTACTTCCTGTGGGATCTAGATAATAAATAGTGAACGTCCCAGGGACAATAACTAGTAACTCCCAATGTTTACCGCTACAGGTAAAAAGTTAACAATTAATAACTCAAAATGCAAAATAATAATGGAATTTTCTTAAGTCCAAATTATAAATAAAACAAACTTACTTGACATTGAATGGAGCTATTATTATCGTCTTCATTCGCTGACCAAAAATTGTAAAAGCATCTATACAGTATTGTTGAACATTATCAGGGTCTTTAGCTACCATACTAATCAATGATGGAATAAAAAATCCAACATGATCATATGCAAATTGTTTGCAATGATCTTCGACTAAGTAGCTGCAAAACATATATGTGTATGCATTAATATATAAGAAACCAGATCACCGGATCTTACACAAGGTATATGGATGTATAAACAAGATATCACCTTATCCATGCCTCTATCATTGATGTATTCAGCCACTCATACTGAAACAGCTCAATAATATCTTGTATAAATAAAGAGTTGTCGTATGATTGACCTGCATAATCTGCATCTAAAGAAACAATTATAGGGCAATGTATATTATGTGCCCGTAGCCAACATGCCATTCCCCTACAAGCAGGACCTAACGGGTATGTTAGGTCAGTTGGAACCCAAGTTGGTAATGCGGGAAGTGGAGGTGGAGGCCTAGGTGCTCCTGGTGTCTTCTTTTTAACTTGTATATATAATTTCAGATCAGTTGACATCATTATATACACATTAACAGTCTAAATCAATGTAAATTTATCTTACAATTTCACTCGTGTAGAGGACATCTGCTTTGGGCCACAATATGATCCCGCCTTCTGCCTCACCAAGTTTATCAATATCTGGGTGGGCATATGGCAACGCAGCTTCCCTCCAATCGGGTAATACATGTATCGAGCCCACACGAACGTAGCCCTGCAGCATTGGAGTCCCATGAAACGTTGCCCCAGGAAGGGACTGGTAAGCCTGCGCCTCTGCAACAACATAGTTTTGCATTCTTAAGCGACATGGCTTCAATGCCTACAAATTTACGTCAAGAATGTTATACATATATACATATCATCTTGAAAACATATATCATCTTGAAAAGACTAGCTACAATGTCATAAACAATACTTACAGCAGACGTGCTAGGCGATGGGTCTCCAGGATTACTCGCTGTCTGTGCACCAGGAGAAGAGTGGGTCGCCATAGTGTAACATACTCGATTTCAGGCACATAAGCTAATCCTTGATTCTTTTAGGCCCCTATTTTATTATGTGGATATCCAATCTCCCTTTCGTCCTTTTCAGTTAACTACCTTTAAATATCTATATTTCACTGAGTTAGCATAGACCAAACCATATTAGGATCTCATAATCCTAATCGGCTCATTAGTATCCCATGGACATGAAATCTTAGGATGAAGTAACCCTAATAATGTATTTATGGACAATCAGTAAATAATGATAATAAACTATAATCTTGACCATAATTGAATATCCTATTAAGGCCCTAATATATGAAAGTGCGGGAAGTGGAGACATCATTTGATGATTCACCAAATTTAACCGTCTGGTTAAGTTTAATATATTAATTAAATGATTAGTGTATAACAAGGAAGATATAAACTAATAACCTCAAAATACAAATCTAAATCCAGATTCATATTCCTCACACCATGTTTACCCTAGGTGTAAATTTTTATATTAACTGGACTTAATTTGCCCCTTTAATATAATTTAAGAAAGAAACATATAGTTTGAACAAAGTTAATTGAGAAAAATAAATCAATGAAATCGCCTATATCAGCTAGGTCCCTTCTAATTAGGCGTAGCACACTCTTTGCCACGCTTTGGGCGGGGTACACATGTTTTTTTAGCAATGCTTGGACTCAGCAAGGCTTTAGGATCGGGATCGGAGGGTCAGACTCCGTCTCCTACCTCCCAATCCCCCCGCTAGCGCCGCGGTCAGAAGAGATCCCTCGGCTAACTAGTTCTTCTGTCGTTCCTCCCTTTTCTCACCATCATTCCTCGCGTTTTCTTCGGCAACAAACTCTAAACTCTCCCCCGAGTCCAACGAACTATCTCACTTCCCTTGTAGTGCCCTAATACAAAAATGCCCAATCGCAGCCGAACAGTCGCCGCTGCTCTTTTCCCCTCCCTCTTAACTTCTCGTTTCGGGTTCTCCTCTCGATCGAGCTCAGTTCAGTAGTCGATCTCGGTGACTTGCCTACGTTTTCCCGCCATCAATTCAGTACGTGGGTGCGTGGAAAGCTCGGATGGCGGTCGTATTCCCCAGAGCAAAATCTTGAAGCTCCGGTGACTGGAGCAACCTCGGTTCGATTCCTCGTGAGGTAACCATCTTCGACCTTCGTGCCTCCTTTCCTTGTGCTCAGTATACCGTGAGGTTTTCTGGTTTGTTCGGTCGACAAAACGTCGCCGAGTTCCCCTGTTCTTTACCGCGTGAGGTTACCGGAGGCCGCTGACTCAGCTACAACCCATCGCAGACACCCAGAAAACCGCACAACCTTTACCCTCGTCTCCCTATCACAAGGGTTCTCGTACCCGATCTCACGCCTGAGCTGTAGCCTTCAACCTACAGGTGGACGCCGTGAACTACTCCTCCGCCATGAATTCCTTTTGGGGATCCCTGAATTATCCAGTCGATCCCACCATTTACCTCTAACAAACCGGAACCTTGTGATGAGTAATCACACCACCACAAACCATTTCATCATGTGAGTATCCTGAAACCACCCTTTCTGCTGTGAATTCCTTCCTCCTCATGTTGCTCTGCCTAGTAGCCCCCCTCCTTGTCGGCCATGATGGAGAAGACCATGGAGCCCCAGCCACTTCTGGCCAATGTGCCTCCACTCTCTGAGTTTGGTTTCAGCTGACGAACTCAAAAAGGGAGTTTCTGTGAGCTTGTGGATGAGCAATTCCTGAGCCATGATTCCTAGCCTGAGCTTCGAGAGGGTTTCCGCAAGCTAACCTACGCTTAACAATGGGCAACACTATGTTGCCAGTACCCTAGTAGTTTGATCCTGGTCACACCTGATATGGGCATAAAGGTCCTTTAACCTGGAAAAATCCCTTGATGCACATATGTTTGAGTGAATGAAAAGACACGACCACCCTGTCACGTTTCTTCAGCCAATGAATGATACGTAGGGGCATACATGTCATTTGATAGGTAATTCTTGTAATATAAATTTATAAATGGCTTTAACTTATAAAAACCATAACTATTTATTGGTTCGGCAGAAAAATACAAATAAATATGTTTTTGAAATCAGAAAAATACGAATGATTTATTGGGATAGGTTTCACAACTAGATTTCCAATCGACAGTAGGGTCAATTTCTAAGCTAGGGATTTAATGCATATTATATTAATCGAATGCACATATATTGTGATTAGGTTGAGACAACCCTGACCCTAATATTAGGAGGTGTTATCGAATATGTAGGACTGATCATAAGGTATGTACATTCTCTATTTTATTTTGGGCATTATTTGACTAAAACCTAATTTCTTTTAATGAGGCATCTCTTGAAATATTGTTTCTTTTGAAAATACAATACTCATGGAAATTTCTACTTCTTGATATAAATCTCTTTTACTGCTGTGATTATAAATTTGAAATGTTGTATGGGTCTTTAGGCCCCTCCTGCCTTGTTGACTCTTGTTTGATATTGACTAAAATGATAGTCTTGCCACTCTATTTATGCATGCTGCGTGTTTGACTAGAATATCTAGAATAGTGGTACTTATGTACAACCATATTTATATAGGGCGTGCGTATTCCGCCCGGGGTGTGCGTTTCCACCCTTGTTTATTTTTAGGCCATGATCCTATGGTGTTATGGCCCTGTTTTAGGTATATTTAGTCTACATTGTTATGCATGCAAATATTTGTTGTTTTAATGTGAATCTGTGGTTGATTGATATGGCAAGACACTCTTTTATCATCATGCTTGTAATCTGAAATTTAATATGCCTCATTTCTTTTGTTTCATTTCTTTTGCTTTATTTCTTTTGTTACTTTTATCTTGAACAAACCTAATTGCAAATAGTCCCCTTTTCTTGTGGGAACATCTCTTTTTGTACTTGTAACCCTATATAATGCCCAGAATGTTTTATATATGTACATACTCAGCCTTTGCTGACCTCTATGTTGTTTCCCTTGTTCTGGGTGATGTTCCTTTCCACCCAGGTTTAGGTACATTGGAAGACATGAGCTTAAGGATAGCTTGGAATGGCTGGGTTACCCTCTGCTACTGGCTTAGTTGTACTTAGTTCAAATTCTTGTAAAATCACCTTTTATGGTGAGGAACAATTGTATAAGTGTATCATGAAGTGACTTTGTAATAGTTTTGATTCCGCTGCTTTATTATTACATGGCTCTTGTATTATATCATTTGAGTGGATCCCCTTTCGGGTTTCACTCTTTACAAAATGGTATCAGAGCCAAAAGCAGTCGGTAACTTGACTATTTCAAGTTATCCTACATTGTTCCTTAATTAGGTGCATAGGTGACCTTTTAGAGGTTATTGTCCGACCTATTTCTGTGTAGTGGTTTACCAATTAGTAATTCAACCCTTTCAAAAATTGGTCAATACATCCTCCTTACAACACATCGATTGTTGAAGCATAGTACTTGACAAATCTAGGCTACCCTACCCTCTCTATGGGGGTGTAATGAAACTACACTGGAATTGGCCTTTCTAGTGATATATCCCCTATTTTATGGGAGGTTATCTAGACTAAATTATATGTAGGTTGACTTGGACATTCATAGCTAGGTGTGATCCTAGTTATCACATTTGACCCCTTTTATTTGACGTTGATCTAGCATGCACATCATATATTCACTTGGTTACTGAGCCTGCATGAATGGGAAATACAAAATCCTAAATTAAGATTAGGGTTAAAATTCCTTTGATGTTAAGTGTTATCCTCAACTAGATCAATTTTATTTATAGCATGCCTTGTCCTCAATGTGAGTATATTAGAATAGCCTTGCCCTAGTGCCATCCCCTCAAGGGCTAAATTCCACCCTCATTGGGATTGTTATTCTTGTGTATAGGAATTGATTGATGAAACTAAATGTTTTAGTAGTCATACTTAAATTATCACCTCTCTCAGAGTACTTGGTTTACCTAGTGATTGAAATGGGTATCTGGACTATATAGGTTACCTTATCATGTGGAGGAACTACGGTGGAGAAAACCCTAAATCACTACCTATCATGCTATGTAATCTCATGTTTTGATTAGGACTCAGGATGAGGTAGTGGGGATTATGAGTAAGAATGACGTGGGAAATGGTGGATGTCATGCTTGGGTAGGTTTTGACTGATTATTGGCTATGAGCAATATACACCCTTCTCTCTCTCTCTCATTGCTTGCATATTAGAGAATACTCACATGACCTTTTAAGTGATAGGAGGATCAGACCTCTTTTGTAGAAGGAAGTGGTTATAGGATAGTAATGTATGTTTCAGGTTGTGGAAGGTGTCTGACTTGGTTCTCGGATCGATTTTTGGCACCAACTTTGCATCTTCATCGCCAGTCCTTTATCGCTGAAACTTATTTTCATTATTAAATTATATGTACAAAAGATTTATTTTCCTTTTTTTGATCTCATTGATGATTTTCAAAACCAAGTCACCACCACAAGTAAGTTGAGTAGTAGAGAAGCTCTTTAGTGAAATACCCTTAGTTGACATGTTCAACCCTAATACCCTAGGTCTGAGACTGACATAGCTAGTTTTAAATATATATAAGACCTAGCGGATCCACCCTTTTCCCCTCTAGGCTATGCCCCAAGTTATAGTTTAAGCCTTTTAAGGGTGGAGTTCCCGTACGATCTAGTTAATAGGTATAATCAGGATTAATAACAGCTACAATAAGTAAAACTTGGATAACTCCAAGTAATAATGTGAAACACATGTAGAGGCTACCAAACTGGGAATTCCAGAGGAGCCTTGCTAATCATACCATCCTACATGTTACTTTGATGATTAAAATAGATCTTAGAATTTTATCTTGAGTTATCCTTAAAGGGTGTATTTAAGCCAGATAGGGGTAAAAGTAACATTTCACTTAAAGCTCAAATTAATACCCTATACCTCAGATTGCTAATAATTAAGTGGTGAGGATGGCTATACAGTATAGGCTAGGGTGAACATACTAAGTATGATGAAATTTCTGAACATTTCCATTTGACCATGATAAATAGTAGTGGTAGGGGAATTGACTACACATCAATCAAAACATGTCTAATGTAATGCGTAAAGTTAGCTCATGAATGAGAAATTTAATAAGTTGCATACAACACACTATAGTGCTCAATTATGAATGAGAAAGTCTATTGAAAACAAAACCCTAAACTTACACCTCAAACCTCATGCGCCTATTAAAGTATATGTGTTGTCTTAGTCATGTAACACATCATAATTTGACCTTTATAAAATCTATAAATAAATTTAATTTAAGATATAACCCTAATACTGGTAGGAAGCAAAACATATGTGCATGTCTTACATAAAGTGACTATTATAAATAATATTAATGATATGTTGATGATGGTAGTGATGATAATGTTGATAATGATGATGAGGAGGAGTAGGTGATGATGTCGGTGATTTTGATAATGAGGATGGTGAGTAGATGATAATGATGATGTTGTTATTTTGATGATGATGTTGTTGTTGATGATGATGATGAGGATGATGATGATGATGATGATGTTGATAATGATGATGAGGAGGAGTAGGTGATGATGTCGGTGATTTTGATAATGAGGATGGTAAGTAGAAGATAATGATGATGTTGTTATTTTGATGATGATGATAACAAGAGAAATTGTGTGGATCATGATCAAAGAATGGCAAAACTATGATATCATTGTAGGTAGACCTTGGATACAAATTGGTGGACATAATCCTAGGTCTTGTTGTAATTTTTTTTTTTGCCCAACATCTACCATAATCAAATTAATGGATGCATGACACTTGGAGACATATAGTTTCACATTGAGAATAGACTATAAGTGTGACATGAGTAGTATGTTATGACCCCCTACATTAAGTACACTAGAAATTTATAACTTGGTTAAATGTATAACTTAGCATACCATACCATAAGTGGATAGATTTCGGGGACGAAATCCTCTTTAAGGGGTGGAGTGTTGTAACATACTCGATTTCAGGCACATAAGCTAATCCTTGATTCTTTTAGGCCCCTATTTTATTATGTGGATATCCAATCTCCCTTTCGTCCTTTTCAGTTAACTACCTTTAAATATCTATATTTCACTGAGTTAGCATAGACCAAACCATATTAGGATCTCATAATCCTAATCGGCTCATTAGTATCCCATGGACATGAAATCTTAGGATGAAGTAACCCTAATAATGTATTTATGGACAATCAGTAAATAATGATAATAAACTATAATCTTGACCATAATTGAATATCCTATTAAGGCCCTAATATATGAAAGTGCGGGAAGTGGAGACATCATTTGATGATTCACCAAATTTAACCGTCTGGTTAAGTTTAATATATTAATTAAATGATTAGTGTATAACAAGGAAGATATAAACTAATAACCTCAAAATACAAATCTAAATCCAGATTCATATTCCTCACACCATGTTTACCCTAGGTGTAAATTTTTATATTAACTGGACTTAATTTGCCCCTTTAATATAATTTAAGAAAGAAACATATAGTTTGAACAAAGTTAATTGAGAAAAATAAATCAATGAAATCGCCTATATCAGCTAGGTCCCTTCTAATTAGGCGTAGCACACTCTTTGCCACGCTTTGGGCGGGGTACACATGTTTTTTTTAGCAATGCTTGGACTCAGCAAGGCTGTAGGATCGGGATCGGAGGGTCAGACTCCGTCTCCTACCTCCCAATCCCCCCGCTAGCGCCGCGGTCAGAAGAGATCCCTCGGCTAACTAGTTCTTCTGTCGTTCCTCCCTTTTCTCACCATCATTCCTCGCGTTTTCTTCGGCAACAAACTCTAAACTCTCCCTCGAGTCCAACGAACTATCTCACTTCCCTTGCAGTGCCCTAATACAAAAATGCCCAATCGCAGCCGAAAAGTCGCCACTGCTCTTTTCCCCTCCCTCTTAACTTCTCGTTTCGGGTTCTCCTCTCGATCGAGCTCAGTTCAGTAGTCGATCTCGGTGACTTGCCTACGTTTTCCCGCCATCAATTCAGTACGTGGGTGCGTGGAAAGCTCGGATGGCGGTCGTCTTCCCCAGAGCAAAATCTTGAAGCTCCGGTGACTGGAGCAACCTCGGTTCGATTCCTCGTGAGGTAACCATCTTCGACCCTCGTGCCTCCTTTCCTTGTGCTCAGTATACCGTGAGGTTTTCTGGTTTGTTCGGTCGACAAAACGCCGCCGAGTTCCCGTGTTCTTTACCACGTGAGGTTACCGGAGGCCGCTGACTCAGCTACAACCCATCGCAGACACCCAGAAGACCGCACAACCTTTACCCTCATCTCCCTATCACAAGGGTTCTCGTACCCGATCTCACGCCTGAGCTGTAGCCTTCAACCTACAGGTGGACGCCGTGAACTACTCCTCCGCCATGAATTCCTTTTGGGGATCCCTGAATTATCCAGTCGATCCCACCATTTACCTCTAACAAACCGGAACCTTGTGATGAGTAATCACACCACCACAAACCATTTCATCATGTGAGTATCCTGAAACCACCCTTTCTGCTGTGAATTCCTTCCTCCTCATGTTGCTCTGCCTAGTAGCCCCCCTCCTTGTCGGCCATGATGGAGAAGACCATGGAGCCCCAGCCACTTCTGGCCAATGTGCCTTCACTCTCTGAGTTTGGTTTCAGCTGACGAACTCAAAAAGGGAGTTTCTGTGAGCTTGTGGATGAGCAATTCCTGAGCCATGATTCCTAGCCTGAGCTTCGAGAGGGTTTCCGCAAGCTAACCTACGCTTAACAATGGGCAACACTATGTTGCCAGTACCCTAGTAGTTTGATCCTGGTCACACCTGATATGGGCATAAAGGTCCTTTAACCTGGAAAAATCCCTTGATGCACATATGTTTGAGTGAATGAAAAGACACGACCACCCTGTCACGTTTCTTCAGCCAATGAATGATACGTAGGGGCATACATGTCATTTGATAGGTAATTCTTGTAATATAAATTTATAAATGGCTTTAACTTATAAAAATCATAACTATTTATTGGTTCGGCAGAAAAATACAAATAAATATGTTTTTGAAATCAGAAAAATACGACTGATTTATTGAGATAGGTTTCATGACTAGATTTCCAATCAACAGTAGGGTCAATTTCTAAGCTAGGGATTTAATGCATATTATATTAATCGAATGCACATATATTGTGATTAGGTTGAGACAACCCTGACCCTAATATTAGGAGGTGTTATCGAATATGTAGGACTGATCATAAGTTATGTACATTCTCTATTTTATTTTGGGCATTATTTGACTAAAACCTAATTTCTTTTAATGAGGCATCTCTTGAAATATTGTTTCTTTTGAAAATACAATACTCATGGAAATTTCTACTTCTTGATATAAATCTCTTTTACTGCTGTGATTATAAATTTGAAATGTTGTATGGGTCTTTAGGCCCCTCCTGCCTTGTTGACTCTTGTTTGATATTGACTAAAATGATAGTCTTGCCATTCTATTTATGCATGCTGCGTGTTTGACTAGAATATCTAGAATAGTGGTACTTATGTACAACCATATTTATATAGGGCGTGCGTATTCCGCCCGGGGTGTGCGTTTCCACCCTTGTTTATTTTTAGGCCATGATCCTATGGTGTTATGGCCCTGTTTTAGGTATATTTAGTCTACATTGTTATGCATGCAAATATTTGTTGTTTTAATGTGAATCTGTGGTTGATTGATATGGCAAGACACTCTTTTATCATCATGCTTGTAATCTGAAATTTAATATGCCTCATTTCTTTTGTTTCATTTCTTTTGCTTTATTTCTTTTGTTACTTTTCTCTTGAACAAACCTAATTGCAAATAGTCCCCTTTTCTTGTGGGAACATCTCTTTTTGTACTTGTAACCCTATATAATGCCCAGAATGTTTTATATATGTACATACTCAGCCTTTGCTGACCTCTATGTTGTTTCCCTTGTTCTGGGTGATGTTCCTTTCCACCCAGGTTTAGGTACATTGGAAGACATGAGCTTAAGGATAGCTTGGAATGGCTGGGTTACCCTCTGCTACTGGCTTAGTTGTACTTAGTTCAAATTCTTGTAAAATCACCTTTTATGGTGAGGAACAATTGTATAAGTGTATCATGAAGTGACTTTGTAATAGTTTTGATTCCGCTGCTTTATTATTACATGGCTCTTGTATTATATCATTTGAGTGGATCCCCTTTCGGGTTTCACTCTTTACACATAGGCTGATTGGAAGCCTGAGATGCCTGCCACCGCAACAATTCTTCCTTGACCTTCTCAGCAACTACATCATTGACCTTCTTAGCAACTATATCCTCGACTCTCTTATTCACCTATACATGGATAAAACAAACATTAGCTTCTTATTAATGAATTTCCTTTTGCAGTAACATTCTAAAAAAAGAATAGGATACCTCTTCTTGAGAAAGTCCCACTCTGGGTTTGCGCTGGGATGGCCCAAAGAATGCTTTGATGCCCACACCAGCGCCGGCACCTCTAACACGTCCAGGATGCTCTGGGTTACCCAGAGCAACTGTCAATTCATCCCTTGTGCCCTGAGGGATGAACGTGCCTTGTTTCCTCTGCTCGTGCAGCTCCCGCTAATCACCATAAACAGAAACTGGTAAGTTAACACCACAAATAATCAATATTCAAACCATTGCTCTAAGAGTTGTATTTTACCATTTTTGTAGCCGCCTCAGTAGTTTCGGGCTTTTTTATTTCACCCTTCTTGTTTTGCCTGCCAGCTATCCAGATATCATGGCGAAGCAAGGGTGTGGCCGCAGACTCCTGAGTAGCCGCAGACTCCTGAGTAGCCGCAGACTCCGCCT
This sequence comes from Alisma plantago-aquatica, assembly GCA_963693085.1. NCBI lineage: Eukaryota > Viridiplantae > Streptophyta > Magnoliopsida > Alismatales > Alismataceae > Alisma > Alisma plantago-aquatica. Next base: position 1,046,445,039 of record OY856410.1, read on the forward strand.
GTAGTCTTTGGCGAACGCTTGTATAGCCTTTTGGACCCATAGTGTGGTCATGCACATTCAGTGCACGCCTTGCTTTTTGTGCGTCACTGAAGGCCTAGTTAGTATGCACATTTATAATTAGGTTAGTAGCACAATGTATATTAATTAAAATGGGAGTGACGCCTAATACCTTGAATTCTTCAGAATTTCTTGAAGCAACAAAATTGTCCCAATCTTCTTTGTCCAAGAAGTTCCATTGTTCAAGGGTTGACTTCTTCTTCTTATCACCCTGTTTTATGTATTCTCTGTTCAGATTTGTCCTGTAATTCCTAAGCATCTTTCCAGCGCGTTGCATCACATTTTTACGATGCAACATCTCATCCAATGCAAACAGATTCTGTAAAATAGAAATGTTATTAACTAGTATCCAAAAATAGAATTGCAAATAATAGAATTTGTAATCTACAAAATAACTCACGCATAAATCTTTCCATATCATGTCTTTCTTCGCCTGAGGAACTCTATGCCAATTATCATACTTAACACCACAATGGCTTCGAGTGACAACCCCAAGATAGTTTATAAAATTATTGCGGTTCACTCCACTTACATTCCCTCCATTATCAAACTCCACAACCAATTTGGATCCACTGCCACTCAGCGCAATTAACTTTTTCAACAGAGTGATACCCCTTTTCTTGTTAAGTTTTTGTTGCTGCGCATCAAGTTGCTCAATTGCTTCAGTGGGTACCTGTGCATCATCAACCTAAAATTTGACAAAAATAAACACACTGAATTAGGCCAATATAGAAATATAGGATATATGACATAACTAGAAGATAATGAATTTTATAGAAATACATGACATATTTTTAGAACTTACATTGGTATCCTCGCCATGCTCGTCATGGACAGCATGCTCATCATGGACTTCATGCTCATCATGGACATCATTCTCATCATGATCAGCCATCTGAAAATGTCATTAAAAAGGCAAACATTTAGCATTTGTATCAACTAGAAAAAAGAAAACATTTAGCATTTGTATAAACTAGAAAAAGGAAAACATTTAGCATGTGTATAAGATTAGGGTATACACTTACATCCTAAGTGCATATATATTTCTGTTTATATATATATATATATATATATCTATACATACACATATATATATATATATATTTCTGTTTCATATATTTCTGTTTATATATATATATAGGATTATATTTCTGTTTATATATATATATATCTGTTTATATATATAGGATTATATGTATAGATTATGTATTCATATATTTCTGTTTATATATATATATATTTCTGTTTCATATATTTCTGTTTATATATTTCTGTTTATATATTTCTGTTTATATATAGGATTATGTATTTATATATTTCTGTTATATATATATATATATATATAGGATTATGTATATATATATTTCTGTTTCATATATGTATAGGATTATATATATATATATTTCTGTTTCATATATATGTATAGGATTATATATATATATATATATATATATATATAGGATTATATTTCTGTTTCATATATATATATATATATATATATATATATATATATATATATATATATATAGGATTATATATATATATAGGATTATATGTATAGATTATGTATATAAATATTTCTATTTATATATATATTTCTGTTTATATATATAGGATTATATGTATAGATTATGTATTCATATATTTCTGTTTATATATATATATATTTCTGTTTCATATATTTCTGTTTATATATTTCTGTTTATATATTTCTGTTTATATATAGGATTATGTATTTATATATTTCTGTTTTATATATATATATATAGGATTATGTATATATATATTTCTATTTCATATATGTATAGGATTATATATATATATATATTTCTGTTTCATATATATGTATAGGATTATATATATATATAGGATTATATTTCTGTTTCATATATATATATATAGGATTATATATATATATAGGATTATATGTATAGATTATGTATATATATATATTTCTGTTTATATATATATTTATGTTTATATATATAGGATTATATGTATAGATTATGTATTCATATAGTTCTGTTTATATATATATATATATATTTCTGTTTCATATATTTCTGTTTATATATTTCTGTTTATATATAGGATTATGTATTTATATATTTCTGTTATATATATATATAGGATTATGTATATATATATTTCTGTTTCATATATGTATAGGATTATATATATATATATATATATATATATTTCTGTTTCATATATATGTATAGGATTATATATATATATATATAGGATTATATTTCTGTTTCATATATATATATATATATATATATATATATATATATATATAGGATTATATATATATATATAGGATTATATGTATAGATTGTGTATATATATATTTCCGTTTATATATATATTTCTGTTTATATATATAGGATTATATGTATAGATTATGTATTCATATATTTCTGTTTATATATATATATTTCTGTTTCATATATTTCTGTTTATATATTTCTGTTTATATATTTCTGTTTATATATTTCTGTTTATATATAGGATTATGTATTTATATATTTCTGTTTTATATATATATATAGGATTATGTATATATATATTTCTGTTTCATATATGTATAGGATTATATATATATATATATATCTGTTTCATATATATGTATAGGATTTTATATATATATATATATATATATATATATATAGGATTATATTTCTGTTTCATATATATATATATATATATATATATATATATATATATATATAGGATTATATATATATATAGGATTATATGTATAGATTATGTATATATATATTTCTGTTTATATATATATGATTATATGTATAGATTATGTATTCATATATTTCTATTTATATATATATATTTCTGTTTCATATATTTCTGTTTATATATTTCTGTTCATATAACTAGGGTTTTCTTGAATATATATATGTATTCATATAACTAGGGTTTTCTTGAATATATATATGTATTCATATAACTAGGGTTTTCTTCAATATATATATATGTATTCATATATATATATATATATATATATATATATATATATATATATATATATATATGTATTCATATAACTAGGGTTTTGTAGACACACCCGAAACATAATTAACATGATTAACAACATGTTCATCAAACTAGGGTTTTCTTGAATATAATCTAATATTTGTGTACTAGACATTGGTTTAATAACCCTATTTCCGCATGTACATGTTTATCAACTTTAAAACCCTATAATTCATGAAATCGATGCAACAATTTAATCGATGGAAAAAAAAGTAGAGCAGCTACCAAATTTAATCGATACATTACATGCATTTTTATCACAACAATTTAATCGATGCATTTTTATATCATTCCAGATTACATCAACTCTAATCAAATACATTACATGCATTTTTATCACAACAATTTAATCGATGCAAAAAAAAGTAGAGCAACTAGCAGCGGGAAGACCAACCTTGTCAAAGGCAGAGGCTCCGGTGGCTCTGGCTGGAGGAGTAGCAGCGACGGCAGTGGAGCAGCAGCTAGCAGCGAAGCTGGAGGAGCAGCAGGGGCGGCGCGACGGCGGTGGAGGAGCACCAGGGGCGGCGGTGCTAGAGTAGCAGGGGCGGCGGTGCTAGAGCAGCAGGGAAAAGAAGAGAGGGCGGAGGAGTGGCGGCGGAGAAGGGGGCGCCGGAGAAGGGGGCGCCGGAGAAGAAATCTCCGGCGAAGGGGTGCGGGAGAAGAAATCGCCGGAGAGGGACACTGAATTGCCGGACAAGAAATGCGGGAGAAGAAGCTCGCAATGAAACAGAAGAAAGGCGAACGGTCGGGAGATCGCGGGATAAAGTTTCCATATAGCGTCGGTTGTTTCACACAACTGACGCTTAAACAACTTTCGCGTCGGTTCTTTTAAACAACTGACGTCCAATTGGATGATTTTTTCACGAAATTGTTTGGCGGGAAACATATTCAGCGTCGGTTATACAAAGACAACCGCCGCTGAAAGTGACACTTTTCGCGCAAATTTTCATCGCAAATAGGCGTCAGTGTTTTAGCTACATCACCGACGCTGAAAGTGACACTATTTTTCATGAACGAAATTTGGATTTCGCGGGCGACTTTAAGCGTCCGTTTTGTTATAAACAACCGACGCTTAAAGCAAAGCGGTACCCGTGTCTGGCTGGTTTCAGATATAGACGTCGGATTGCTTAAGCAACCGACGCGGTAATATGATAGGTGTCGGTTTCTCTTAATAACCGATGCCCAGAAAAGGGACACTGAATGCTATTTCTGTAGTAGTGATATAACTAAAAGTATGATTGAAATGAATAGAGAATTTATTGTGAGTAATATAAGAATCAAGGAAGAGTCATTTTAAATTTTGATTCAAATAATGTTGTACTATATGAAGTGTTAAGAAGAAAAAAAGATGAATATAAAGAGAAGCTACATATAAAATTTGTGACAACATCACCACTTGGTCATCTTGGTGTCATGTCAAAATGTCACCTCCTTTGACATTAGTTTGCCATACTTCAAACCTAGCAACAACAAAAGAAAGTACGAGTGTGGAGACTTGTAGGAGTCAGCTCCACTATGGCCGTGCATATAAGCTTATTAGAATAGACAAGATCATTTAATAATTCAAAATACAAAAGGTAAAAAGTACATGAAGCCCCTCCCACAACCTTTTTATATATATTAAAACAGAGACTAATTTGTGATTTGAAACGCTAAAAGGAAAAAGATACATTCGCTTACGACCATTATAAAAACCTTGTTAGAAAAACAAGAATCGATTGGTAATTTATAAAACTAAAGAAAAATTGCATCCAAATCCCTTCTATGCCTCGCAAGACTATCTTGTTTGAATAACACACTAACTTATAACTAAAAGTTAAAATACATAATATTTGTCACACTTTGTCCTATATATTATAGTATAGAATACAATGACCACTTTATAATTCAAACAAAATAAGAAAAGGATTGTACTGAAAACTCTCCACATATAATATGGACTAGAATGCAAGGACCATTTCATAGTAGAAACATAGAAAAATAAATTACAAAGAAAACCTCCACGGGTTTTCTTAGACAGTACTAGGTATATCTCGTGCATTGCACGAGTTGAGGAAAATTTAATTGTTTTGAATATAATAAACATGACGTCATTGATCATCATCTCTACTGAAGAAAAATAAAGAGATAGATCATGGTTAATAGGTAATTATGCGGCGAGTCAGGTAGGCTAAAAGGAAAAGATAATTGTTTACATTTGTTTTTACTAATGTCAGGAAAAGGACCACTAAAAGGAAAATAAGGGATACAATGAACGACAGTTTCTTCCCACAACATCACCATGTAAAAATATGTTCCAATGTCATGTCGGAGCTACCACATTATCCACCTCCTTTGATCTTGGTTGTGTTGTACTCCCAACCTTAGCAACTATAAAAAGATGGTGTGATGTGGTGTTTAGAATGGTATGAGTCAGCTATTGGAAATACATACAGCCTTATCCAGGATACACAAAAGACAATTAGTAACTCAAATAACTAAATGTAAAAGCTATATGCAATGCTTCCCATGACTACTCATATAGAATATGAAAAATACTAATTCGTATTTATAAAACTAAAGGTAGAAATTGCATTCAATCCATCCATCCGACATTTACATTCAAACCATTCTATATTCTCTCACGACGACCTTATCAAAGTAAATTGCTACTTTGTAACTAAAAACATAAATAAAGTTACGTATAATACCTCTGATATTCTTTCTTGTGTAGTCTATATTTGTATACAAGGATTCCTTAATTTGTGATTAAAAAAATCTTACAAAACTCTCTAGGGGCTTTCTCATATAGTGTATATATGGACTCCTTTGTAGTATTGAAAAATAAAAAGAAAAAATAATTACAAAACCCTCAATATGCTTTCTCGTAAAGTATAGATATAACCACCAAGAAGAGTGCTTAATCTAAAAACAAAACCATAAGACATGACGGACACCATAAGTGACCCTATGCTAGAAAGTATTAAGCTAATAGTGACACTATAAAATAACAATGGGTCCCTTAAACAACTCATTATATCGACATCATAAGGAGAGTTTACAAAATGCTGGTGAGATCCCCTTAATATGTCACATCAAGTGAGGTAGTAATAAGAAGCAACGTATATACACCTAGGGAGAGTGGATGTGAACCAAATGGTCAACAAGCAACAACTGATTAGAGAGTATCGCTGTCATAAAGATCAATGTCACTAATGTAATTCAACATGTTGGGGGCATGGCAATCATCATCGACAGATACCATGAAGGACTTTGGAGGGGCCTTCCTTAAGAGTCTAGGAATTATCACGCCTGCAAGAATTAGGATATCTACGAAGATTAAGTAGAGTAAATGTCAAAACTCAAAAATAATATGTGCAATAGAGCTTTTTATATTTTGAAATGTCTTATTATTTCTATCAATCAAAATATGACATATGATGTAGTCAGCTAAACAACACTAGCTATCATGAATTTGTGAATAAATCCAAATTCATTTAAAAGTGTATATATGATTAGAGTGTTGATATCATTGAAGTTTAAGTTACCACTACGAATATGTGACCATATGGTTTTGAAAGAATTGTAGTGAAAAATATATGTTCAAATATTTATTATTTGCAACAAACGAGGCATATGAATGGGGCCCAAGTACCCTTTTTGTGCCAATTTAGTGCCTGTGAGTAGTTTATTATAGCCCATTGATCTTAGGATTATACAAAATTCATGTGAGCCTTTTAATGTTCCGAATTTTACTATCTAAATTTGTTGTAATACCCTTGTAACTGGAGTAAGAATAAATATGATTTTGAAACTTGATGTATATTGCCTTACATTCAAGAGTTTTTGTTGTTACTATATGATCTAGTACATTGTTGACAGGTGTGTGGGATCACATCATGTAGTGATATGTCTACAGAGGTAGTTGTTTCCTATTTTGATGTAGCATTTTATAAGCTTGATCAATTCTAATGTATTTGTTATTGTTGGGAAATTGATGTCGATGTTGTGATGAGTAATTTGACCATATGAGGAGCACTAGTCAGTCCATAATTGAACATTGAACATGTATGGGGGTGTAAAAATGAATCTTCAATATATTTTCTTCCATGTAGAATGTAACACAAGAAGAGGGAGGATGCTTCTTATTGATGATGTACCATAGTGTTTTGTTTGTATAGTATGCCCTTTTAACAAAGTCAGCCCAAGTATTAATTTCCTTTCAACTAAGTGAAGCTAGAACCATGTTGAACATATATAAGGATTGAATGTGTTAATTATGCCCCAAATGTCACTTGTCTTAGATCGAACAAATGGTTTTTTTAATCAATCCAATGGAGTTTTTGTGTGGGTGTGAAGAAATTTGTAGAGTACCTAGTCAATATGATTTTCCACTTTAGTGGGGAGTGGTATGCAACTTATAAAATAGAAGGCCATGCAAGTTAGACATGTGATGACCAAGGTGAGGCGACCTGGGAAATTAAGGTAATGTGGTTTACAAGAAGCAAGATTAATTTGCATCTGGTTAGTTATAGGTTTCATGACACTATCAGGTGTTTTTTGGAAGTAGGAGACCAAGATATGATAAGAGAAAGGCATTAGCTTCATAGTTAATTGTGGAACATAAGCAAATGAGTGTATTTGCTATGATACTTATTCCCATAAAAGTGGATCTGTGAATGTTTATTACTAGACCCGAAAGATGTTGGAAAATACCTAAAATGTTCCTGACATGTATGACATTCTGATCAACAAGTTTTAATAAAATGATCATTTCATCTCTGAATTGAATGATGTATTCGTTTTTGTTAAGCAGGGCTATGATGAAGAAACTAGGGGACATTGTTGGTTGTATACCATGAGGGCAATCATGTGATTATTGTAATAGGGATACATTGTATATGAATTTATTATTAATAAAGACAAACCTGCTTACTGTGTTTGTTTCAGTATTGAGCTATGAACAAATGCAATAATGTCCTAGAATGTTTTGATTCAATGACATATGGTTTGTGTTGAGGACTTGAACATGAGATCATGTGTATACTTAAAAGTACTCATTCATGTTATGTCCTTTGTTAGTTATTGTTGTGTATATTATGGGACAACAATAATACATAAGAGTAAAGTGTATGTTGAGTGATGATTGTGTCTCTTTAGTTATGATATTAGGTATCAACTCAGACACATAAGTACTTGTTAGGGAACAAGTTGTACTGGACAGACTCACTTTGAGAGTGACACATGAAAACCATGTCATGGCAAGTCAGAGTTAAATATTAATGTGATAGTGGTGATTGTGATCCTTAACCTGAAGTGACTACACTAGTCTCATGTTGTATTGTGTACTATACACTGGCCCAATGTGATGTCACAGAACCATTCTTACCCCAATCCCAATCCCACTGCCTAAATATTGGTAAAGGGATTGAAGTGCCCGTTCCTAGGTGGCCCAAAGGACCTAACACACAAGCATATACAAAAAGAAATAATAACTCATAACATAAAGGATCTAACAAAACTAACTAACCCATTATATGATTTGTATATTTTTCGTTGTCATCAGAGTTTGTCGAGTGTGGGGAGATATTAGTCATCTCTTCATAATTCATCGTGTTTACCTAATTGGGGAAATCATGACACACTGTTAGTGCAAAAGAACATGTACGATGTTGGTGAAATAAAACAAGTAACATAATAAAATAGGATCTTGGTATTTATTAATTAAACATAGTACAAGCTTTAATTGAGGAAAACTTCTAAGAAAACATTATGCATTTTATAACAATATTTCCATTGTACAACATATATGGCCAGTATTGTCAAGTTTACATGCATTAAAATCATGTCAACACCCATAGGTGAGGGCATGTTTACCTCCACATAAAACCCATTCACTACACCCTAAGGTGTGGATCTAATTGTGTTGATGTACATTAGGCCCTGTCTACACCCATAGGTGAGGGCTTGTTTGTACCTATGCATCAAACCCTAGATACACCCAATGTTGAGGGTTTGTTTGCATGTCAAAGTTTAATATCAATGTATAATGGATTTCCATTTTATGTACAAGGTTTTCATAACATAATTATAATGCAAAATCATAACGTTGTATCATATAAGGTCACTTAGTTCATCCAAATACTATAATATGCCCAAAACAGGAAAATAACTCATACAATACAAGTAAGCGTTGGATATGGATCATCATCCTACGAAGGTGGTGGAGCAGAAGAACTCGAGGCTGCATATGGTCTTGGGCGCTTGTGTGGAACCTAAGTCCTCGTGATGGGGATGGTGGGTTCCTCCTCCTCTGCTTCTTCATCCTACTCCTATTGTTGGTCTTGTGCTGCATCGTCATCGTCATCCTCATCTGACAAGCTATCTACATGCCACTACATGAGGTGGATTCCTTTCAAGTTGAGACAGCATCAGGAAGTGCCCTTTCCTTATACTGGGTACCAACTGTACAACATGTGTATATAGTACCCTAGAGTACGTTGAACAAGCTTGATCTCTTGAAGTGCTTTAGGTTTAGCTTTGGGGCTGCCTTTAGAGATCTAGTGGTGGATAGATCAAGATTAAGGTGCAGTGCTATCGAGGTGATCAATCCTCCAAAATGATAGGAGTTCTCTGCACCAGACGCTTCACACCCATCATATGTGAGAGGAAGAAAGCACCAAAGTTTGTACTCCTCCCTCCTAACTCTAGCAGCTCATAGAGCAAGTGGAGGTTGACCCTCCGAGTCTTCCCCTACCCCTGACTAGATTTGGAGAAGAGAGTGTTGGTAAGGAGGTGATGAAGTATGCAAGCAAAAAGGTGCTTGATGTCAGTGATGGAGTTTTTGTGCGAGCTAATATGTTGGCCTTCAGGCACCTCTGACAACAGCTCCCATGCCGCCTTGAAATTAAAGTTTTGGAGATGATTCACCATCCGAATATCCATATATGGCATTAAACTGCTGCATCGTCGGATGATAGTTAGAGTTGTAAAGGAAAAAGTTGAAGCGTTCGTCCATCCATCCATTCCCATGCTCAAGGATGATGTTGACCTCTATGATGCAAGGAACTCGCAGATGAGATCTGGGAAGGTCACCCAGTCGTTGAAGAATGGGTCGTTGCCCACCAGCCCTTGACGCTTGCAAACTTGGCGCATATTGTTGGTGATTTTCCAAGGAGGCGAGGAAAGCATGTTTGCCATACCGTGTCACCACCACATCCCTCTTCTATAGATCTTCATATATCTTCTTAATGTCGGCGTTGGGGTGGGTGATGCGGCTTGGTTTTAGAATCATAGTAGGATTTATTTTCGATGAAGAAGCATTCCTCCTAGATGCCATGACAATGGTACAAGAAGGAGATGGAGAGAAAAGATGCTCAGAGTAGACTCTGAACACCCGAGGATGCTTGCTTGAACTTGCTCGGAGGATATGTGAATAAGGTGTGAAGAGAAAATGTAAACAACCATCCTTATATAAGCCCTAGCTGGCCTGCTACCTGAGCGTCAGTAGTACCGATTGAAAGTTGGTAGTATCAACTTTTCTGCCTCTATCCGTGTGACTCAGTACCATCAACGACCCTCGTGCGTCGAAGTCAGTTGATGTGGATTGCCATTTATCAGTAGTACTAACGTTGAGTCGGTAGTACCGAATCATGCCACAGATTGGTGGTACTCACCGTCAGATTGGAACATTCTCGATCGTCGATGGCAATCCTGTGGATTCTATGTCACTTGGTGTTGGTACTACCGATTTTTATGTCAGTAGTACCGAGTCATTCAAATTTGTTGGTGCTTTTGAGTGGGAACTCAGTGTTTCAAACCTGGAGCTTTCATTCTCGTCGCTACCACCGATTGGAAGTCAGTAGTACTGAGTCCTTATCAGCAAACTCAATTCCCGTTTTGTAGAAACTCAGTCTTATCAAACTGATGGTGGGTAATACTGAGACGTATTGAATTTTACACGACCTCCATGTGATGTTGTTGGTACCACTGACTTGGTGGTCGATAATACCGACTTGTTCAGTCAAAGTCAATCCTTTTCGTTGTGACTCTGTCTGTAGTAGACTTTAGGTTCGGTAGTACTGATTAGTACTCAACATGTACACCACACAAAATTCATCAAGGCACCTTTTTTACAACAAAAAAAAAAGCAAAAATTAAAGTTATGAAATTGAAATTTCAAATGTAAAGAACAAAAATGATGGTTGGGCTACCTCCCAACAAGTGCCCTTGTTTTATGTCCTAGGCTAGACGATCAAGCACAAAAATAATTGAAGCTTAATGAGCTTCAACTCCTCTTCTTTCCTCACCACATCTTCCCAAAAGTAGTGTTTAAGATGCTGGCCATTGACAAGGAATGACTCAACCCCATTGCTTATCTCTACCGCCTTGTGGGAAAAAAACTTTAACTACCTCAAAAGGCCCACTCCATCTAGACCTCAATTTACCAAGATGTAATTTTAACCTAGAAATGAGTAGAAGAACCTTTTGTCATGGAGTAAAGACTCTATGTAGGATGTAGCGATCATGGAACTTTTTGGTTCTCTCCTTATAGATCCTTGAGCATTCATAAGCATCAAACCTTAGTTCCAACATTCTCTTTTTCCCTGCATGGTCTAAATTGTAGTTCAATTTTCTCAGGGCCTATTTAGCCTTGTGCTCTAACTCCATGGATAAATGACAAGCTCTTACATAGACTAACCTAAATGGAGTGGTTCCTATAGGTGTCTTATAGGTTGTCCTATATGCCCACAAAGCATCATGAAGCAACATGCTCCAATTCGTCCTATTAGTTGAAACTATCTTTTCTATGGTTTTCTTGATCTCTCTATTAGACACCTCAACTTGACTTGGGGTTTGGAGGTGATATGGAGTACCTACCATGTGTATCAGTCCATATTTGCTCAGAAGTGTCCCAAATTTCTTATTGGTGAAATGAGATCCACCATCACTAATTATCAACATGGGAACCCCAACCCTACAAAAGATATGTTCTTTCATAAACCTACATACAACTTGGGCATCATTGGTGAGGGTTGGAATTACTTCCACCCACTTAGACACATAGTCAACAACAAGTAATATGTATAAATTAGAATTCAAAGACACAAACAGGTCCATGAAATCTATCCCCCAAAAATCAAATACCTCAAGTTCCTGGAAACATTCAAGTGCATTTCGTGTCTTTTCAAAATATTACATGTGTGTTGACAAGAATTACAATGAAGTACAAAGTTTATGCATCTTTAAAAAGCGTAGGCCAATAAAAATCACATTCTAAGACCTTTGCGGTCCTAGAACTAGCATGATGACCTCCAGTAGGTAAGGAATGACAGTGTACCAAAATACCCTCAAACTCATAGTCGGGCACACATTTCCTCAAAATGCCATCCCTACATTTCTTGAGCAAAATGGGATCATCCCAAATGTAATACCTCAAAGAGTGGAAGAATTTCCTCTTCTCCTGGTATCCCAAATCCTCTGGTAGCTCTCCATCTGCCAAGTAGTTTACAATATTTACAAACTATGGATCTTTGCTTTTCATAGCAAAGAGCAGCTCATCTGGGAATTCTTCCACTGTAGGTATATCTATGTCCTTTTCATCCACCCTTTCAAGCCTAGACAGGTGATCAACCACCACATTTCCAGTACCTGCTTTGTCTTTGATTTCAATATCAAATTCGTGTAGCAACAAGATCCATCTTATCAACCTAGGCTTTGCATCCTTTTTCTACAACAAGTATTTGATGGTTGCATGATATATCCAAACAATACCCTGAGCCCCTATCAGATATTGGCGAAATTTTTCAAAAACAAAAACAACTGCTAATAATTCTTTTTCCTATTATAGTGTAATTCAGTTGGGCATCATTAAGAGTTTTAGACACATAATAAATGACAACATGAATCTTATCTCAGTGTTGGCCTAAAACAGCCCCTACTGCGTAATCTGATGTGTCGCACATCAACTCAAAGGGTTGCCTCCAATCTGGATCATCGATAATAGGTGTGGAGACTAGTTTCTCCTTCAACACCTCAAAAACCTTTAAACATCGCTCATCGAAATTAAAATCAACGTCCTTTTCTAACAACTCAGAGAGCGCTTTGGCAATTTTTGAAAAATCTTTGATAAATCATCGGTAAAATCCGGCATGTCCTAGAAAGCTCTTCATTCCCTTCACCGATGATGGTGGAGGTCATTTGGAGATGACTTCTATTTTCACCTGATCGACCTCCATTCCCTTACTGGACACCTTGTGTCCCAAAACAATCCACACACTCACCATCATGTGGCATTTTTCCAGTTCAAAACTAGGTGAGTGTCCTCGCATCTTTGCAACACCTTATCAAGATTGTCAAGGCAATCCTCAAATGATGCACCATACACCTAAAAGTCATCCATAAATACCTCAAAACATCGCTCCAACATATCGGGAAATATGGCGAGCATGCATCACTGAAAGGTAGTCTGTGCATTGCAAAGACCAAACGACATCTAACGATATGCAAAAGTGCCATGAGGGCAAGTCAAGGTTGACTTCTCTTGATCTTGTGGCTCGATAGAAATTTGATTGTATCCGGAATAACCATCAAGAAAACAAAAATGAGATCTTCCAGCGATCCGCTAAAGAATATTATTAGTAAAGGGAAATTGGAAATGATCCTTCAAAGTGACATGTTCAATCATCGATATCAATACAAACTCACCACCCAGTCACTAGCCTAGTAGAAATCAACTCATCATTAGAATTTATTGTGATTGTTATATCCCCCTTTTTTGGAACCACCTAGGTTGGACTAACCCAGTTTGAGTCAGAGATAACATATATTATACAAGCATATAAAAGTTTTACTAACTCCTTCTTTACTACCTCAGTCATGATGGGATTGAGTCGCCATTGAGGTTGCACAATTGGTTTGACTCCTTCTTCCAGTCTGATCTTGTACTGGCAAAAACTGGGGGAGATTCCCTTTGTGTCTTCCACAGACCATCTGAATGTTGAAAGGTGGTTTTTGAAAACCACAAGGAGCAACTCCTCTTCTTGAATGCTCAGTGAAGTCTAGATGATGATTGGAAGCTTTTCTTCCGCTTCCAAGAAAGTACACTTCAGATGCGGTGGTAGTGGCTTCATATCTAACTCCGGAGGGCTCTATAACAATGGGATCAATGGTGGTGGAGGTGGTTCAATATCCTCAAAGTGTCTGGTGTAGTAACACGGTAATGCCTTGAGAAACAAGACACACTCCTCCAAAGAATGAGATCAAATACAACCATCCATCATATTCATAAGACACGCCTCTGGAGGCAACTGAGGGTATGCCTAAGCAAGAGTGGAAGAGGTATCCTCCTCAATGGTTGTTGGGTAATACTCCTCTTCTTCCTCATCTGGATATTGAACTGCCTTGGCCAAATAATCTTCCTTTGTGTTCGCCAAGATATCAACAGCCGTGTGCCTTTGTGCACCTGTGTCATCACATGATCCATATCTAAAAATTGCTTCCCAAGGAATAAAGACATATGTCCCTAGACCTACTATAGCATGTGATACTATACCTTCTCCTTATTCGTGTGTGCAGACTCGGACATAATGATTTCAAATATATCTTCTTTGATCCCCATTTTCAATCTTCCTCTACATGTATCTAAGATCATGTCCGATGTGTCTTAGAATGGCCTCCCAAGTAGTAGTTCATTGTCGTGATCATCCTACATATCCATTTCCACAAAATCCACTGTAAATACAAATTTATGCACCTTGACAAGAACATCCTCGCAGATGCCATATGTCCTGACCACTGAGTAGTTTGCAAGTTAAATGGTCATATTCCTTCTTCTATATTCTTTAAGACCCAACTTCTTGAAGGTACTCAAGGGAATCATATTAATACTTTCCCCTAAATCACACAGAGCTTCTCCAAACCTCATCTTCCCAACATAGTATGATATGTTGAAGCAGCCCAAACCTTGCCTTTTTGGTGGCAAAGTTTCGAAAATAAAAGCACTAAAATTTTCCTTTAATACCACTACATAATTTTCATCTATTATCCTTTTTTATTAATGATGTCCTTCAATAATTTTTTATTTGGAGGAATCTATTCAATTGCATCTAATAGAGGAATGTTGGCATGCAATTTTCTGAAACTGTCTAGAAATTTCTAAAATTGCTACTCAGCCTTGGTTGCCTTCAAGCTGTTTGGAAAGGGCACTGGCTTCACCTGCTTCCTTTGATGTGGTGGAATATAGGCCTCCTTTTGTGTCTCCACAGTTTCTTAATATCTTCATCAGCTTCTTTGTCCTTTGCACCAGTATCTTCTCAACTATATCAACAGTCACATTCGGCCAAGTGTTTTCAACTTTATCCTCTGGCTCTATAACTATCCTCTGCTCATTCAACAACTTCTTTCCACTGTGTAAAAGCACTGCCTTCACATGTTGTTTGTCAGTTGGTATGTTTGTGTTTCCTAGAAATCCTTGTTGTCCTAGCTTTTTCAAGGATGCAACCTCTATTGCAATCTGAGAAATCTAAATCTCAATGTTGTGAATCTATGCTCCTTAATTTCGCAGTTCCCTCTAGGTCTGGCCAATGAGTACTTCATTATGGATGACCAACTTACCAAGTATGTCCTCGATATGATCTATCTTGTTAGAGCCCCTTTCATGTTATTTTGGATTTGCCTGATGTTGTGCTTGTGATGGATCCTACTGAAAATTATTGGGGTCCTTCCATGAGAACTTGGGGTCCTTCCTCTAGGAATAGTCATTGCCCCTATAATTTGGTTGACGTGCAAACATACATTCCTCTTCCTCACCTCCAAAAGAGCTTCCATGCTTAGCACATATTTTCTTAGAAATTAAGTCCAACTTCTCATTTAATACAGAAATCACATTGGACTCCCCAATACTTTTAGCAGATGTTGGGTGTTCCCTTTCTACTCACCTGGATTGGTTTTTGGCCATATTCTTTAAGATGTTGTGACACCTGTATGGCTTGTTGTTGAGGAAGAAGCATGTTCCTACACTGTCCAAGGTGGTCCTTTCCCCCTGATGCAGCCCATAATAGAATATCTTTGCTTGGCCATACAGATCGATCACATGATGAGGGGCCTTCCTCATCATATTCAGATGCCTCTCCCATGCTTCAAAGTAGGATTACTTTGTCTGTTGTTTGAAATTATATATTTTCATGACCATCTTGTTCGTATTCTGAAGCGGGAAGTAACACTCAAAGAAAGCATAAATCATCTGGTCCCATGTCTCAACCGACTCAGGCAGAAGGTTGTAAAACCAAGATTTGGCATTATCTACCAAAGATAATGGAAACAACTTCAGGTAGATCATAGTACATGGAAACCTGTCTATCTTGACCATATTTCATCTCTACATGAAATTGCTTATATGCGTCATTGGATCTTCAATACTATGGCCATGAAAGCTTGTGA
This sequence comes from Alisma plantago-aquatica, assembly GCA_963693085.1. Classification (NCBI taxonomy): domain Eukaryota; kingdom Viridiplantae; phylum Streptophyta; class Magnoliopsida; order Alismatales; family Alismataceae; genus Alisma; species Alisma plantago-aquatica. Next base: position 1,046,461,572 of record OY856410.1, read on the forward strand.
CTTGACCAATGCCACCAGCCCTAGATCAATCTTGTAGCTGCCCACATTTATTTCTTGTCTTTTTATAGGTCATAACTAAGATTTTGAGGAAGATGCCTTGATCTTTTCCCAAATAGCATGCTCTTCTTTTATGTCACCCATCTCAACTGGTTCTTCTGATTCCTTTGGTGGAGGTGTAGGATTTTTATGTGGTAGATTTTGAATCAGACGTGACAGAGAACCACTGTATTCTTGTGCTCTGTGCAAGAATTCCTCCTAAAAAGTGTTTTGTGGCGATGAGGCTCCATAGTCGGTGCTTCTTGTTTGCACTATACACTAGTACCTAAAATTGTTGAAGATAATGTGAGAACGAGTACTAATAATTATATAAAATATATTTGAAATTCAGTTTTAAAGAGAATGAAAAGAAAAAAAATGTGACCTAGAGTGGCCAATTACATCGCTCGTAGTGCTAGATCTTCTGTTTCCCCGACAACGGTGCCAAAAACTTTATAGGAGTTTACTATACGCCCTAAAATGCAAGTGCACACTATTAGAGTAATATAGGCCAATGAGCTCCAGATATCAAACATGGGGAAACATAAATCCAGAGACTATTACCAACTACAATGCAATCAGCTAGACCAATGCAAACTTGGTTGAATGGTAGAATTATCTAAAGCAGAAAACAAATCTAAATTACTAGTTGTTGATCTTGATTTGAGTGAATTCCTTAGGATTATGGTTTCACCATAGTTAACATTGCAAGTAATAATCATAACATTAATAATTATCTCTCCTAACCCTAGACTAAGAGCTTGTAGCAAGATATACCTGCTCTCATAGCGTAATTCACTACCTAATCTAATACCAATCCCACTCTCATCGATTGTGTTATTAGTTTGGTGCTTTATCAAAAACTTTGGGTAATCTCTTCACGTTTGTAATCCACCTTTCTCTAAGGGCGATATAAACATGTATTACCATGAATTTTTCAACCATTAATTTCCCTTTTCAAAGAAATTAAAGGTCAAATTAACTACGTATGGTGATCAAGCATGGATAGTTCATGACAATCTCATAGATATATGTCCAGAAATTAAGAGAAATTGATATATTCATTGATAAAAATCAATTAAAATGCATAATCAAGCTACTCCCGGGTCCTAAGGAAAGAGGGATTTAGCCCCACATGGTTTCCATTGTCAAAAACATGGGAGAGAAGAAGAAAAACATGGAGAACATTTAGAAAACTATTGAACCCCTAAAGAAGACGGTCTAAAAGATCCCCGCTCACGTAAGTCCCAATTTGCTACCTTCCGGCTACAAATCTGGCCACAAGAAGTGCCCAGATCATCTAGAACGTGGTCTTCTTATATGCTTTCTCCTCTCCTTGCTCTCGGATGCCACCCAAGGGAATAGAATGAGATTGATAGGGTTGGTTGAAATTCCTCCAAGTCATATAAGTGACTTAGGGTTTAACTAATTACCAACTGTTGGGTTAGACTCTAATTTGAGACCTGCTTGATCATGTCGTGTCAGTATTATCGATTGGGGTGTAGGTACTACCGACGCCTTCATTAGTTGTGGTCCTCTGGACATCCGTAGGTACTACCGAGTTGAGTGTTGATAGTACCGAGATATCTCAATTTATTGTGAATCAGATGTTGTGATGTTATCGATAGTATCAACTTATGGGTTGGTACTACCGAGTCTTCTCGATTCTTCTCGGTTCTAAACTGAGCAAGTGTCGGTACCACCGACTCCAATGTCAATATACTGAGTTGTGTAGATTTGTTTACATTACCTAAAATACATAAATATCGAACATAAGTTCTTGAAATTTATAAAATCATTCAGGACCATTAAAATTACAATAATTTGGTGCATATAAGTATCACAGGCTCATGAGAGTAAATCATGCACAAATTAATATGAAAATGAAAAAATAGTGCACAAACATCAATATAAAATATCCTGTGTGAACAACATTTATCTGGTGCATCACTAATCTATAATGCGCACTTACACATCACCATCAAGGGTTAAGTCCAGGAGTCAAGATCAGGGATTTCACATAATTTAGAATGCTCATATTCACAATATCACAATTCTAGGGCTATAACCTATCATCAAGATTAATCATCAGTTTTGGTATATAAATCATGTCCTTCAATATCAAATTTGAATAAGTCAACAATGTATGGTCTAGATATTTTATTATTCAAGAATGATTTTTGGGTCTCAATATAAACATCAGAGTCCAATATTAGGGTTTCTAGAGATTATTGGCCGTAACTATGTAATTATCTAATTTGTATAAGAAAAAAAATAAAAATCTAGGATATAAATGAAAATAAAATATAATCAGGCTTTAAAAGTATTTTCAAACGATTCCTTTGATTTTTCTAGTTAAAAATTGACTATATGGTCAAATATTTTGAAGTTAGGAATCAAAAGTTACTATTTTTGCAAGGTTTGATCAATTGCTAGATTTTTTTAGTAGAGAGGATGGGATTTTTACCATAAAAGGAAAAGCAAAAATAGACACGATCGTTGATCAACCGGTAAAACGTTGATCACCGCCTCAATCAGACGACTAAGGGAGAACCCGACTCCAGACATGTGTGCAAGAGGGTGGGTTCTCGAGATGTGTTGAGGTCGTTGATCCTTGGTCTCAGTCAGTCTTTGACTGTGCCATACACGTGGCGATTGTATGCACTGTCACACTTGCGTATTATTGTGAGTGATGTATATGGAATTTTCCCCTCCATTGTAGTGATATTCTGGTCACTTGATAAGTGAGACTAATGACCATGCTTATGTGAGTCAATATATGATATCGAGCCCACACAATCTTAGTCGTCTTCTCTAATTCACGAAACATAGATTGAATGTTAAGAGGATGGCAACTACATGCCTCTATATCTATGACACCCCACCACACTAAATGAGATTGCTAAAAATAAAACATACGATAAACAACTAATCATCCATATTACTGGAAAAGAGGGTAAATTAAAATTGATTCCAACATTACCGTCATGTTAAGAAAACATTGCATAAAGGTCCAACAACATGTATCACATCACATACCATATTTGGTATTTACATGCATGTCCAGTGGCATCAACTACAACTTGTATATAGAAGATATGTTCCACATATACATGATATATAAAACATAATCACACTGCCAAAACTCAAGTAGTTATACATATCATCTACAAAACATCCCATGCCCAAGCTTGAGAGTACAAGGATGACTCTAGGACTCTACAACAACTATCCAACCTTCTACTTCTACTACTCTCCAAGCTGCTCTTCCTCAACACTATGATCCTGACCACATCGCCGACGACCACCTAAAAATATGTGGTGACCCATGAGGTGAGACCCATGTCCTAGCGAGAGATATAACTATCAACCAAAGGTTATTGATTACAACAAGTAAATTTATTACTAAACATATTAAGCAGGTTAACTAGCTAAATAGGTTAAGTAGGTTGAGCATATGAAATACACTGAGCAAGTTAATCAGATAGACATAGCAATAGGTAAAACTAGCAAGCATATGAATGGACAAGTAAGATTGTCACCTACTGAATAGTTAATTTCTCTTACCACATTATGTAACTACTAAGTAGTATAAGAAATAAGGCAAGGGTTAACATCCAATGTGCAACATTTTTCTCCCTAAATAGATATACTACACAAGTGGATTGTGTATTTCATTAATCCATGAGGAGTTTTGAGGTATACCACTCATACTCCAACTGACCACTGCTAAGTCAAAATTTGTGCCATACAAGATCTAGGAGAGTCGGACTCCTATGATCTCATTTGCCCTCAGTTAGCATGAGTCAGCGACAATAACATATATAGTCAATCTACAAAACAACCTAATTCACTATAGTATATAGGTCATGATACTGGTAACTGGGGAATACAACCCTATCATCCAAGATAGAACCATAATTGTCCTCAATTACATCATATATACAAGTCTCTGAGATATGACCACAACCGTTCTCCTACCGAGGTATGACTACAGCCATCCTCCATAACCTTAGGATCAAGATGACAAGGACACACAGTCTCAAGCACCCCGCATACTTAATAGTATGCACTCCGAGTTTCCTTTAGGAATACTCATTTCACCATCCAACAAGTCCTGACACTAGAATAGATCTATGGCACATGGAAATACATGATTAGGGTTTCACTTGATTAGTTAATGCCAATTGAATATATATTAACTGCATCGATCAAGTTACATACAAACTCTAAAAGGGTACTACAAAAACATGGGTAGATTGCAACCTTAGAAGATATAAAATGTATGAAGTATAATGTTTATCACATTATGACATGACATTATTTCACTGCCATACATGTAGATATACTCATCATCATACCATCACATAATACAAGTCCTTGTCACATTATATAGAGGATAACACCTCAATTGGGACTCAATCATGCCCAAAGGTCATTAAGACCATCACATTTTTCATTGTAAGAACGTCATTATCTTTCCATGCCTCCTCAAGGCTCATCATACCATCACCATACATGTGAGACACACGTTTGGTATAACATTACAGTTAGGAGCTATGATGTTCATAAGATAGCAAATTACAGCTAAAACAACATAGAGAGAGAAAATACTCCATCATCATATTAATCACGCACGAATCTATGTATCATCATCACTTACCGGTATTAGCATTACATTCAATGAGGATGGTTGAATTGACATTACCAATCAACACTTTACAAAAACCTTAGGTTGTATTCATGCAAGGGCAAAGGTAAGACTACTAGATCATGTGTAACCAAGAACCAACGAATTAGGATTACTTAATCAAAACACCATCACTCACACACCAAGAAACATAGCGATCATGGGCAGAGTTCCTCATTGACCGCATAAGGTAGGACCCTCCTTAGCGACTGCTGAAAATAGGGTTCACCACTTCAATGACCTCTAGGGTTGGTCACTTCATCGACCACTATGGTTAAGCAACATTGGCGACCAATGGAAACATAAGGCATTGGCGACTGATTGAAATCATGACTCTTAGCAACCACTCATGGTTTTTGAATCTTCAACGACTACAAAGGGTCCAAACATCATTGACCACTAACTCCATAATCATGGTGACCATGGAGAGACCAATAACTCATCAACCACAAAGATCCAAATAGGTTGGTCATCATCAAAAATCTAAAAGTTCATCAAGTTGCATTCTCAAGAAAGATGATCAACTCAAAAACCTAATTCGAAATCATCAATAAAGAGAGAAAAAACATCATTTCTACAAGAATGCAAGGACCAAAACTTCCATCACCAAAGAAGGTTCATGAACAAGGGTCTAAGGTTCATCCAAGAAGAGTTATTTATTCAAGATTGCCATGTGAACACAAACCCTGAGTAAAAGATACTATCTTTCTACTCGAGACAAGATTTTAAGGTAAGATTATGCACACGCAAGATGAGTGTAAGCAATTATTGGAGAGAAAGTTATATAACCCAACTCAAAGAAGATAGAGAAACTCCAAATAGAAAGGTAGCTCGAAGGGAAGAAGGTATAAACCCTAGATTAGCACACATTTTGACCAAGCTAGCTCCTTCTCCAAAAAGAAAGCAAACCCTAGGTTAAGGAAGCAAGAAAGAGATGTTCTTCAAGATCTAACTCAAGCACTACCATAGAAAGCCATGGGTTCGGCCAAGAAGGGAAGGAGAGAGGGTAGGGCAACAAGTAAAATGAAGGTATAGAAAGATATCTCACTTACCAAGACCAAGAAGAAGAGCAAGATAGCACCAAACGATCACAAGAAGGGTAGATCCACACCCTAGAGCAACACGCAAGGAAGATAGGCCTTCTTCTTAAACCTTCAGCCCCTCCTTCACCACCAAGAAATAGGGGACAAGCTCCAAGAGTAATAAGAGATAAGAGAGAGGAATCTAGGTGTGTAAAGAGGTTACATGCATGCAAAGAGAGGGGTTTATATAACTTAGGATTTGAGAGAGAGAAAGGGGGGTAGGTGCCATGCTAAGCATGCCATGTGTCCAAGAGATCTCCTCCTTGCAAACACCACACTCATCCATGCAACTAGGGTGATCATAAAAAGAAAACCAATTGACCAAACTTGTCTAAATAAAGCAAACAACTGCTAGGATCTTGGCGACCAAGAGATCAGAAATCCAAACTATCGCTAACCCTAGGTGTGTTGGTGACCAAAGATGAGTCAGGAACTTTCATTGACCACCAACCATAGGAGCACAAGGAAACCTTGGTGAATATCAACCCTAGAGGGAACACATATAACTTTTGGAGACCACCAACACAAAGGGGTTCATCAGTCAACACACTCAATGGGTCAACCATTGAGTTAGGGCATCCATGAGCAAACCCTAATCTCACACATGAGATGTCACCACTCACACCAAGATGCAACAAGGTGCCCCAAATCACAATTATATGAAACAAGATGTAAAAATATCTGAGTTACAACAAGCATGTGAAGAATTTCAAGAAAAATCCCAGATATGGGTAAATTATAATTAGGTCCAAAATAAGCACATATATGTATAACTGGCTCAAACAATGTCTAAATTGGACCAAGCTAGAGACATGATGTCACACCCCGATCTCACACTAACCACTAATCACGAGATTAGGGCGCGACGGAGGGATTATCACATAAACAAATCACTGAGAACTTTTTCTTTTTAAACCCTCGTAATGATATCCGGATTATTGCTGTAAACTAAAACATAAATAACTATTGCGGAAGCATTTCAATTAAACTGGCTAGAGAACATAAACAAAGTTTACAACATGTAACATTGTTTAATAGAAAATAAAACATAACAGTTAATTTACATCTTTTACACATTCACCATACATACTCTCTCTCACCCACACCATGTCCCAAGGACTGAGGGGAAAGGACTAAGAGACCTCTAACTACTAACTACGTATACCTTCTATAGACTAAGCGTTAGGATGAAAGGATCCTTCAGATTCCTGCTGATGTTGATGACCTGAAAATGTTTTGAGTAGAGGTATGAGCCTACTCGCTCAGTGAATAGCCTTTCATTTAGCTATCACTAAACAACTCATCAGGTTTATAAAATTGAAATAAACATAAATACAGTACAATCAGGGTAGTTCTAATGACATGGCAGATTGCAGAATATAATCACATTTCTATGCAACAACAGATATTTTAAACAAATAAACAGATATAATGAATTGGCACAAAAGTTCGGATAAATTAATTTACTGTGATTCTATATGATTACCTATTATATTATTATGCCCCAAACATATGCAGCACACTCTACATATGAAGATCTGTAGCGAACTACGATCCCACCGTACAAGACTTAGCGACACACCCGGGAAATGCTAAGTCTGAATGTCCGTCCTGGTCTGCACAGGACTCTCAGGCGCACAAGGGCCTGTCTGCACTAACTCTGAGTGCTCTGGACTCCTCCCACCCTGTAGTGCACAGTCAGAGGGTCTGGGTTACCACCGTGACACAAGCACGGATTATTGTTGAATAACCCCTATTTACTCCAGTGCCACCGTGACACACGCACGGATTATTGTTGAACACTGTCTCTCTGCCCTCGTGCCACCGTGACACACGCACGGATTATTGTTAAACATGAGCCACCGACCATCTAGGCACAAGGCTAGATCGATCATTTCACCCCAAAGGTACAAACCGCGCAATGGGGTTCTACGGTGTTGGGGCACCTAAGTCTGTTAACTGACTAACATATAACCATTTAAACAGGAAATTCACATTTACTGATTTCATATCAGATCACAATACACTGTCATTCTAAACCGATAGATCAATATATTTCAAATCATTGTAATTTCTGAGAAATTCTCATACCATGCATTCAGACAATTTAGAAATGCATAAATAACCCAACTTATTTCAATTTGGCACATACATAGCGAATTTACGCAATTGAACATCTTATTGCACAAATTAAAGAAATTTACTTCACATATGAGAATCATACTCAACAATTATCAATTCTCTAAAATTCTCGAAAAAGTGCACATTAACCCAAATCTTGGTTTGTGCATCACTTAACTCAATTAAAAGTTAATTACCTATCACAACACAATTTAATAATAATACTTGAGAATTTCTGGTAATATTTCAGAGAAATGTGTCATTTCATGTAAATATCAATTTACACATATTAACGTCAAAAGATATATGCAATTAGGGTTTTATTGCATATTTTTATTTACCCATATCAACTTTGAAATCGTACATCTGATAATTTATCAGAAATTCTTATTGTCTGGGTTCATACCCAAACCATACCATTTCCAGACATGAATTTCTAATTTCAACATTCAAATAAGCAATTTAGGTTCCAATGAACCATATAAATCTACCGATTCAATCCACACTGATCAAATGCTAAATTGAATCATATAACAGCGTCTAGAAGCAGTTTATGAAATAAAAAGTCGAGCGACGCCAAACGCTGCCCTACGCCAGATAACGCCTGTTATCAGCGTAATTCGCGCACAAATAGAAAATATTCAAATGCCTGAGTTTATTAATGATAAATAAATGAAACCCTACTCACAGTGATTTGGACTGTCCGGATCCCTCCGGGGATGGGTTCAGGGTCTGATTCCGGGTGGATTTCTATTGTCTTCTACCTTGGAATTTGCACTGTTCACGGCTGCATTGCACAGAACAAACCAACGCTTAATCCAAATTGACGGAAAAGCTTTGATTGATGATTGGAACTTAGCTAGGAGCTGTGAAATCTATTGGAACCTCTGAATCGGAGCTCAAGGTAGCTCCTTAGCTGCTAGGTGCCCAAAACGGAGCCCTTCCGCCCAAGCTACAGCAACCGTAACTGCTGCTCGCCGCAAGTCAAGATGCACAGCAACTTGCTAGGTGCTGATTCGGAGCTAACAGGTTGTAGATTCGTGGTGTGGACCTTGAGCCAAGCTCAGAGGTGTCGACCCTGGTACTGGCCGCACCTAATGAGCCCCCCCTGGGCGCTGCTTCGTGCAGCTCCAGCTGCAGGTCGGCCACCTTGCTGGTCGTGGCCGCGCATAGGGGAGAGAAGGGAGGAAGGAAGAAGGGTGGAGGAAGGGGAAATGAAGAAGAGAAGGCCAACGCTGATCAATCGAGCCAAGGAAGAAAATCACAGATCGCCCATCAGGTCGCCTCTGCGCTCCTGTGCGCCGACTTCAAAGGGGAGATGTTGGAGAAGATAAGCGTAAAGAAATAAAAGAAAGGAAGCAAATCGTTTATAAGTAAAACTTTGGAAAAATTGCCAATTTGACCCCAGAAACTGAAAATCCTCATAACTTTTTCCTCGGAAGTCCAATTAGCATGATTTCTTTTGCATCCTTTCAAGAACTAAATCCTCTACCTTCGTAAGGCATGAAAGCATGCTAATTAGACTGTTTCACTGGTTCAAAACTCTAATTGCATTTTGTGATTACTTGATTCAACTTAATGAACTTAATAATCAACATTGCTTTCATCATTAATTACCTCATATGAGTAAATCTCAACTATTGATTCATGACTTAGCTTATCTTGATTAACCATGCTATTAAATAATATACTCAACACTAATCAAGGTGTTTCATGCTTATTGAGGTATTTACTGGCTAACTTCAACATGGGTCATAACAATCTCCCTCCCTTATAAGAATTTCGTCCCGAAATTCCTAAAAGAGAAAAGGAAACTTGTTACGCATCTCTGACTCAAGATCCCACATTTCTTCCTCTAGGTTGTGGTTCCTCCACAAAACTTTTACTAAAGGTATCTCGCGATTCTTGAATTTCTTGATCCTTCGATCAACTATTTGTACTGGTCCTTCAACATAGGACACATCAGGTCTAAGTTGTACAGGTTCTGGGTACATTATCTTTTCTGTACTAGGATAGCATTTCTTCAACATAGATACATGAAACACATCATGTAGATTTGACAACTCAGATGGCAATTCTAACCTATAGGCTACAGGTCCAATCCTCTCAATAATAGGATACGGGCCCATAAACCTAGGAGTCAGTTTGCCTCTCTTACCAAATCTCAACACTCCTTTCCATGGTGAAACTTTCAAGTATACTTCATCACCAACCTCAAACTCAAGAGGTCTACATCTTTTCTCAGCATAACTCTTCTGCCTGTCCTGTGCAACTTTCAACTGTTCTTTGATCACAGTAATCTTTTCAGTGGTCAAATCCACTATCTCGGGTCTAAGAATCTATTTTTCACCAACCTCATACCAACATATGGGTGATCTACACTTTCTACCATACAGAGCTTCATACGGGGCCATACCAAGACTAGAATGGTGACTTGTTGTATGCAAACTCTATAAGGCTTAAGTGTTCTTTCCAACTTCCACTGAAATGCAAGACACATGCTCTCAGCATGTCCTCAAAAGTCTGAATGGTCCTCTCAAATTGACCATCTGTCAGCGGGTGAAAGGTTGTACTGCATCTCAACTTTGTGCCCAAAGCTCGATGCAACTAATTTCACAACCTGAATGTGAACTTAGGATCTCTATCTGATATAGTTGAAACCGGAATACCATGCAACCTGACTATCTCATCCACACATATCTTAGCCAACTTTGGGACATCAAAGGTTGACTTAATATGAAGAAAGTGAGAAGACTTAGTTAATCTATCCACAATCACCCATATCGAGTCACAATCTTTAGGTGTCCTGGACAACCCTAGCACAAAATCCATTGTGGTATGTTCCCACTTCCACTTTGGTATAGGAAAAGATTGCAAGGTAGTTGTAGGTTTCTGGTGCTCAGCCTTAACCTGCTGACACATACTGCACCTAGCCACATACTCAACTACATCCTCTTCATACCAGGCCACCAATACAACTCCTTGAGATTCATGTACATCTTAGTGTCACCTGGATGTATAGCATACATTGATGCATGTGCTTCCTCAAGAATCTATTCTTTCAAATCATTATCTCGAGGTACATGCAACCTGTCATGCTAATACAACACAACATCATCTGAAAACTTGAACTATGGTCTCTTCCCCCTGCCATGTCATGCATGGTCTGGTTTAACTCACTATCACCCTATTGTAGTTTCTTGATTTGATCATAAGAAGTAGGCTTGACTTGCATCTGTGCAATCAAACCACTATGTGTTGTCACCCCTAAGTCTAAGTTCAACTTCCGCATTTCTGCTGGCATGTTTCTCTTGAAACATACCATAGAGAATGCATCAGCTATTGAACTAGACTTCCAACTTAGGGCATCAACTACCACATTCGCCTTCCCGGGGTGACAGTCTATCGTCACATCATAAAGATAGTGATGATGTGTCATAAGAGCATGAACTACAACAGATATCTCAAAAACATGTATCAGGTAATACTCCTCATTCTATGCTACTTACTTCTTGTTATTACCGTAAAAATTTATTTCAAAAATACACTCCAGTTATGTTATATTTCTCCTTTTGTTTCAAACACACTTGTTACATTTCAATTTATATCTTACTCTTTTCTCCGAGTCATTTTCATGTTGTTTGTCTACCTTTAAACCCTAGATTTTATTAATTCTAGCTTACCTTTCATAGAACAAATCTCATGATCTTATTTTATAGGGATGCTAGTACTCAAGGTCAAATCACTATTGATATCCCTTGAACTACTACAACTCTAAACATTCTAGGGTTTCGTCTTCATCAATAACATAGCGTTATTGTGGTGTGACTTTGCTTCCTTAGTTTGAAATCAAACTTTAGATCTCATAAGTTCATCCATCTACTTGTAATGAATACAACAGATATGAATAATCATCAATGAACTATAGATATATAACAGAAATATAACATCAACCAAGTTCTCTAGCATAACTTTTTGTGTTACAAATAAACATGATACTTGTTACCCAAGCATCACACATGGCTCACAGGGCCATTCATATCTTGTCGCCTCTCACTAGGCAACAACTTATTCTCATGGCTCATAAAATCCATACACATTATTACTTTTATTAAGCAACAACAACATCAACACACAAAAAGCCAATCAACATTTATTATATAAATGTCACAGCCCAAACTTGGCTATATTCATCATCTCATCATACCTGCATGGTTATTAGGTATAATAACAGTCATACAAGATATTCATCACATCATGTGATACAATAGTAATACCATCATTCCTTGACCAGGAATTAGGGTTCACTATCAAACAAGGCTTATCATTCCCTTTTCCCCAAATTAGGGTTAGGGTTCCCCCTTTCTCATTAATTCAGACCCTCTTGAGTTAACCAACTTTATCTTGTATTAAGGTATCTCCCCTCTTAATGCATTCCATCACAGAATACTCACCCTTATCATATAATGCATAGGCCACACATTAGAATTGTCCAGCTATCTCACATGATATGGACTTATCTTAGTTTAAAGCATAACTTATAAAGTTGCCTATAAACAATCGCAATGATACACCCTCAGCTAGGGTTTCACAATGATACACCCTCCACTAGGGTTTACTAATCATGTATTGGATCCATGCATTGGTTATGCATTATTGATTAGTACCATTAAGGGTATTTCTCACCTAATCATTAAATTTAATCTGACCCTTATTGTGTTCCTTTATTTCTAATTAAGGATTGCTCATATGAGGTCCCAATGTTGGGTCTCCGATATCAGTTCCAACTAATTCTTAGTTGTTCTAATCTTTCTCTTATATCTCAACATCTTAGTGTATATACATTTTTCACCATGATTCGGGTCTAAATTATCCAGGATCTACTTTTATTATATTATTAATATGAGTCATTAGATCTCAATAACGCATCCTGCCAGCCGGACCAGGCCGAACCTGTAGTCCTGAAGCCAAGAGCTACTCAGGATTAACCAACTCCTATTAATCTCAAACATGTGGAAAGAATATCCACCTAGGGCAGACTCATTTAAACATAATTTCTGGTCTACTTAATACAAAGAATATAAACAATAACTAAATCACTTCATGACACATAACAATATAAAAGAATCATATTTATTCTATAAACTGAAAATCTAAATCCATACATATAAGAGCATTTCTAATGATTTCTAATCAAATAAGTTATATAAAGCAAGAGTTGCATCGCATCCTATGTTTAATCTCTTACTCCTGCATAAATTTCCAGTTTCTTAACCCTAAGATTTCTAGGGTTTCTCTCTAGCCTATCCTTCCTATGCATACTTGGCCAGGGCATCCAGAGAAGAATAGACAGAGTAGCTTGATACTGGTCAATCTAAGTATTCAAACACCTGGCCAGGGTATCTAAACACTCAGACCTCCCAGAGCTAAAGACATATCACTTCTTATTTTTCTCACTTATAATTCTATCTTTCGACCCTAATGATCCCTGACGATTCAACATAAACTCTTTACTTGGTTCTCGTGACCACATCCTCTTCCTGCCATCTGCAATAGTATAACAGAACACTTCCTGTTAGAAAATTGTAGTTAGAAGGAAGACACTTAAGTCCTAATCCTATTGGTCTCTTATCGTCCCCTGACCTTGACTTAGAGTATTCATATACTCAACCTATGCTCTGATACATGAGCTTGTGACATGATATCAAAACACATCACAAGGTTGATTAAGGTTTTAATCATCTAATTATGATAATCAATCATGATCAACCAAAAAGAAAGCCCAATGATCTTACAACCATAAACCGCCAATATGGATTTTGCCCCCAAAATCCTACACGAACAAAGACTGGTACTTCCTACACATCTCATCCTCTAACTCCCACATGGCTTCCTCCACACCACGGTGATTCCACAAAACCTTCACTAAAAATATATCCTTCTTCTTCAACTTATTCACTCTCCTATCTAAGATCAACACAAGACCCTCAACTTATGACACAACCTCCTCCAACTCAACCTCTAGTGGATGCAACATCATCTCTATATTAGGGTGACACTTCCTCAACATGGAGACATGGAATACATTGTGTAGATTGTGAAACTTTGGTGGTAACTCCAACTTGTATCCCACCTTCCCAACAAGTGCCAAGATAGGGTATGGCCCCATAAACCTAGGAGCCAACTTACCCTTCTTACCAAACCTCAGCACGCCTTTCCAAGGGGAAACCTTAAGGTACACCTTTTCTCCCACTTGGAACTCAAGCAGTCTATGACAATGGTCAACATAAGACTTCTATCTATCTTGGGCAGCCTTCAACTACTATTGTATCACGTTGATATTCTCTATAGTCTCCTCTGCACCAGCTCAAGACCTAAAAGTTGATACTCACTTGTCTCATACCAACAAAGACAACATCTCCCATACAAGGCTTTATATGGTGCCATGTATATGCTCCTCTGATAACTTTTGTTGTATGCAAACTCTATCAAATTCAGATGCACATCCCAACTTCCAATAAAACTACAAGACACATGCCCTCAATAGATCTCCGAAAATATGCATGGTCCTCTCAGGCTGGCCATTTGTTTGTAGATGAAACATTGTGCTAAACCTCATATGTATCCCCATAGCTATATACAGACGTTCCCAAAACCTTCTCATGATCTATGGACTCAATTAGACACTATGGCAACTGGAATACCATGCAAACAAAACTATTTCATCAACATATATATGTGCCAACTTCTCCATTGTATGCGTCATCTTGACTGGAAGGAATTGAGTTGACTTGGTCAACCTTTCAAATACCACCAAAATGGGATCATGACCTTTATCTATACTAGGAAGACCAACCACTAAGTCTATGGCGATATGATCCCATTTCTACTATTGTATCGATAAAGGTTGTAACGTTCTTGTAGGCTTCTAATGCTCAACCTTGACCTGTTGATAGAATGGACATCTAGAAACAAACGCTACCACATCACGCTTCATACCTAGCCACCAGTATAGATCCTTCAGATTATGGTACATCTTAGTACTTCCAGGATGCATCATGTAGACTAAGGAATGAGCTTCGTCAAGCTCCAACTTCCTCAAACCCTCAACATCTGGAACCACTGTAATGTTGTGAAAGTAAATAGTCTCACTCTTTGTCTCATGAAAACCATCATACTTCTTGTTGCCAAGCTATTCCCTGATATTTTGTATCACAATATAATTCTGATGTGCATCTCTGATATGTTCCATCAATGTAGGCTTCACCTGCAACTATGATAACAAGCTTGCCATCAAGGAAGCCTCCAGTTGCACATTCATCTGAGTATAATTGTGCCTCGTCTGCAGATGACGACGATGATGGCTTCCTGCTCAACCCATCAACCACCACATTTGCCTTCCTTGGATGGTAGTCTATCATACAGTCATAGTCCTTGATCAACTCCATCCATCTTCTCCGTCGCATGTTCAACTCCTTCTTTGAGAAGATATATTGAAGGTTCTTGTGGTTTGTGAAGATATGACACTTCTCCCCCTATAGGTAGTGTCTCCAAATCTTCAAAGCATGGACCATAGATGCAAGCTCCAGATCATGTATTGGTAGTTCTCGTCATGTTTCTTAAGCTGTCCTAAAGCAAAATAAATCACATTCCTATCCTGCATCAACACACATCCCAAGTCGTTCTTTAAAGCATCACAAAAGACAACGCATCCTTTCCCTTGCTCTGGTAGAGCTAACACCAGTGCACTGGTCAACTTCTCCTTCAACAATTAGAAAGATCGATGACACTTGTCATCCCAAATAAAAGGAACACCTTTCTTGGTCAACTTGGCTATGGGTAACGCTATCGCACTTAAATTATATATGAATCACCTGTAGTAACCGACCAAGCCTAGGAAACTCTAGAGCTCAGTCAGTGTCATGGGCTATTCCCACTCCATCACTGACTTTACCTTCTTTGGGTCCACACAAATGCCTTTAGTAGATATGATGTGACCAAGAAAAGACACTTTTGTCAACCAGAACTCACACTTACTGAAGTTGGTGTACAACTTGTGCTACCCCAACAATGTCAACGCTTGGCAAAGGTGCTACTCATGTTGCTAAATATCCTTGGAGTATGTCAAGATATTGTTTATGAACACAACTACAAACTGATCCATATATTGTCTGAACATTGAATTCATCACATCCATAAAATCTATTGGTGTGTTGGTTAGTCCAAATGGCATAACTATGAACTCGTAGTGATCATACCTAGTCTTGAAAGTTGTCTTAACTATGTCATCTACCTTCATCCTCAGCTGGTAATATCCTGACCTCAAATCTATCTTCAAGAACAATGTGGCACATCTTGACTGGTCAAACAGTTCATCAATCTTCAACAACAGGTATGTGTTCTTTATCGAGACCTTGTTCAACTGTCACTAATATATACATAGCCTCATGGAACCATCCTTCTTATTTACAAACAACATGTTAGAACCCCAAGGGGAAGTGCTCGGTCTGATAAAACCTTTCTCTAGCAACTCATACAACCGTTTCTTCAACTTCAGCATCCCTGACGATGCCATCTTGTAGGGTGACTGCACTATAAGTTGTGTTCTAGGAACAATATTGATCTCAAAATCAATCTCTCTAAGAGGTGGAACATCAAGAAACTCTTCATGAAAGACATCCTCAAACTCTCACACTACTAGCACCTCTTGAATACTAGGACTCACCTTGGTATCCACAAAATGTGCCAAGAAGGCCTCACACCCTTGTCTCATCAACCTCTTCATTGTCATAGCCAACACCAAGCATGTATGAAGAATATTCCTATCTCCTTGGAAGATCCATCAAGCATCTCCATCATGGAACGTCTCCACCTTGGAATTATAGTCCAAAACAACCTTGTACTTCTCTAAGGTATCCATTCCTAGGATCACATCAAATCCATGCATGTCAAGCGGCATAAGATCCACTTCAATGTTGTGTCTTGAGAAAGAAAGAACACAAGATGGACACACCTCCAACAACTCGATGGAACCAAGTAAAGGGGTTTCTACCTGAAGATAATCCGATCTAGTACAAACATGAAAATAACAACTACTTATCACCTCTTTGGTGATAAAAGAGTGGGTCACACATGGGTCAACCAAAATAGATTTGAAAGAAGAAGCAAATAAGTCAGAATGAAAAAGTTATATCTGACATGTCATGACTCACAGATTGACCACTCCCTTAGATTGACTCATAGCGTAGAATCTAGATGTTGCCTGTTGTCGTCCTCATCCTATGCTAGTTAGTCCAGATGACCCTGTCTGTGATGCCTAATTGCGTCCTCTACCACCACCACTACTGAACTATTGTTGTTGTGAAACTCACTAACTCTACCTCAGTTGTTGTGTCACTTCTTCATCCTTCATAGGGAAAACCCACATGATATGCCTTACTTGTTCACACTTGTAACAAGTCCTTACATTATATTGTGTCCTAGACAACTTTGTCATTGACATATACGTCATACTTCATGCTCATGTTGGCAGAAAACTACGACCTCTGCCCTTGTTTGGGGACCACTATGACAACACTCGTGGTCTTGTCTCAGATAAAATTGATCGATGTTGTGACTACGGAGATGAAAACCTTGGCTTCTTAAAACCACCAGACAACTACCCCTAAAACCGAGCTGGACTCTTCTTAGCGTTGGCTTCACGCATCTCAATAGCATACCTCTCAATGCTCTGCACTGACTCTATAAAGGTAGAGAACCTCTCTCTATTCTCCAAAGTAGACAATGTTGATGTCAACTTTGTGCTCAGACCCTTATCAAACCTGCAGATCCTATCCTTCTCCTTTTCCTCCATATGAGGATGAAACCTCAAAAGCTCCATAAACTTTGCCTCATACTCATCAATGGTCATCGACCCTTGAAGTATTCTCTCAAACTAGGCTATCTTCTCATCTAGATATGTCTTTGAAAAGTGTTGGCTCACAAACTCTTGCCAAAACTCTTCCCAACCTACCACCACTTTAGGTCTCTTCTCCTTCTCTATGGCCCCTAGTGGCCAACACTACCCTTCATTGGATAAACAACGTGCTTCACCTCATCCTCTTTTGGGATAGTGATCTTGAACACCTTCTGAAGCTTGTCAACCACATGCTGGGTCTATTGTACCTACATACTCGACCGCTCTGACACATCTCTACCTCTTAAATGTCTTCTCAAAACCATAGGATACTATATTAGGGACAATTGTCCTAGCTTAAGGTACAAGCGCTCTATCCGCTATATGCACAATTGTCACCATCACTTGTCCAAACATGAACTAAAAGGTAAGATTTGCCATGGATGTAGGGTCAAACTGATGCACCGCAGGCTGCTCCAGCCCCATCTCAGGCACTCTATCTTCATGTGCCAGCCTCCTAGCACCACCTCCTGGTACGACATAACTACTTTCAACATGTTCTTCATATTCTCTGAACATATCTACATAAGCATAAGCTATAATCTTATAAGTTTGATTATGTAAGAACAAACACAAACCTAAGTCCTATGATACCAACCTTATCACGTGACACACTGCCACACTAAATGAGATTACTCAAAACAAAACATACGATCAAAAACTAATCATCCATATTACCAAAAAAGGGGGTAAATTAAAATTGATTCCAACATTATCATCATGTTTAGAAAACATTACATAAAGGTCCAACAATATGTATCACATCACATACCATATCAGATATTTGCATGTCAGTCCAGTGGCATCATCCACAACCTGTATACAAAAGAGTTGTTCCACGTATACAACCATATACGAAACATAGGCACACTGCCAAAAACTCAAGTCATTATACATATCACCTACAAAACATCCTAGACCTGAGAGTACATGAACGACTCTAGGACTCTACAACTACTATCCAACCTTTTTCTTCTACTGCTCTCCAATCTGTTCTTTCTCGGCACCACGATGCTGACGACCACCTAAAAAGATGTGGTGACCCATGAGGTGAGACTCATGTCCTAGCGAGAGATATAACTCCCAACCAACAATTATAGATTACAACAAGTAACTTTATTACTAAATATATTGAGCAGGTTAAACTAACTAAGTAGGTTAAGCAAATTGAGTATATTAAATACACTGAGCAAGTTAGTCAGATAGACATAGGAACATGTAAAACTAGCGAGCATATGAATGGACAAGTAAGACTATAACCTACTAAAAAGATAATTTCTCTTATTGCGCTATATAACAACAAAGTAGTATAAGAAACATGGCAGGCGTTACCATCCAATGTGAAGCATGCTTTCCCCTAAACATACATACTACACTAGTGGATTATGTATTTTATTAAGCCATGAGGAGTTTGAGGTATACCTCTCAGACTCCAATTGACCACTCCTAAGTCAAAATTTGTGCCATACAAGATCTGGGAGAGCCAGAATCCTATGATTTCATCCACCCTCGACCAGTACGAGTTAGCAGTAGTAACATATATAGTCAAATTGCAAAACAACCTAGTTTGCCTTGGTGTATAGGTCTCAACCAAGTATTTAGGGTATAAAACCCTATCATTAGAGGTACAACCGCAGCTGTCTATAATCACATCACATATACAAATCCCTGAGACACGGATGTAGCCATTCTCCTGTCGAGGTATGAACACAACCATCCTTCATAACCTTAGGATCAGGATGATAAGGACACACAATCTCAAGCATCCTACATACTCAACAATATGCACTCTGAGTTTCCTTTAGGAATACTCATTTCACCAACCAACAAGTCTTGAGACTGGAATGGATATATGACACATGGCACTACATAATTAAGGTTTCACTTGATTAGTTAATGCCAATTGAATATATTTTAACTACATGAATCAAGTTACATACAAACCCCAAAAGAGTTCTACAAAAGCATGGGTATATTGCAACCTTGGAAGATATAAAATGTATGAAGTATAATGTTTATCACACAATCACATGGCACTATTTCATTTCCATACATGCAACCATACTTATCATCATACCATTAAAGAATACAAGTCCTTGTTACATCATAAAGAGGATAACACCTCAATTGGGGCTCAATCATGTGCAAAGGTCATTAAGACCATCACATCATTCCATGTAAGAATGTCATTATCTTTCCATGCCTCATCAAGGGTCATCATACCATCACCATACATTTGAGACACAAGTTTGGTATAACATTACATTTAGGAGCTATGATGGTCATAAGATAGAAAATTAGGGTTACAACAACATAGAGAGAGAAAGAACTCCATCATTGTGCTAATCACACAAGAAGATATGTATCATCATCACTTACTCATATTAGGGTTAGGTTCAATGGGGATGGTTGAATTAACATTAACAATCAACACTTTATAAAAACCCTAGGTTTGTATTCACACGAGGGCAAAGGTAAGACTATTAGATCATGTGTAACAAAACACCAATGAATCAAGGTTACTTAATCAAAACACCATCACTCAAAAACATAGAAACATAGCGACCATGGACAGAGTTTCTCATCAACCACATAAGGTAGGACCCTCCTTGGCAATTGTTGAAATTAGGGTTCACCTTTTCAATGACTTCTAGGGTTGGTCACTTCATCGATCACTATGGTTAAGTAACTTTGGCGACCGATTGAGATCAGGACTCTTGGAGACTACTCATGGTTTCAAAATTTTCAACGACTACTAAGGGTTCAAACCTTAACAACCACTAACTCCATAATATTGACAACCATGGACAGACTAAGAATTCATCAACCACAAGGATCCAAATAGATTGGTCATCATAAAGAATCCAAAAGGTCATCAAGTTTCATTCTCAAGGAAGATGGTCAACTTAAAACCCTAATTGGAAACCATCATTAATGAGAGTAAAAACCATCATTTCCATAAAAATGCAAGGACCAAAACTTCCAGCACCAAAGAAGGTTTGTGCATAAGGGTTTAGGGTTCAACCAAGAGGAGTTATTTATTAAAGATAACCATGTAAACACAAACGCTAGATAAAATATACTATCTTTCTACTTGGGACAACATTTTAGGGTAAGATTATGCACATGCAAGATGAGTGTAAGGAATAATTAGAGAGGAAGTTATATTACTCACCTTAAAGAAGATGGAGCAGCTCCAAACAGCAAGGTAGCTTGAAGGGAAGAAGGTAGAACCCTAGATTGAGCACACCTCTCGGCCAAGCTAGCTCCTTCTCCAAAAAGAGAGCAAACCCTAGATCAAGGAATCAAGAAAGAGATGTTCTTCAACCTCTAACTTAAGCACTACCATGGAACACCATGGGTTCGACCAAGAAGATAAAAAGAGAGGGTAGGGAAGGAAGGAAAACAAAGGTGTAAAAAGAGATCTCACTTATTGATCGGCCTTTTTCTCGTGTCCGGAAATGAACGCGGGACAAAGGAAAGAATCAAGCTTTTAAATTTATAACCCGAAACCTTCTAGGCCCCTGCAACTTTTATTACAGGGTCAAAGTAGATATACGGGGTCGAACACAGGGATGTGGGTACGTTTAGGATGTCACATATCTTATTCTTGAGTCAGATTAGCCAAAAGCGATGTTTGATAAAAAAGGGTGCTAGATCTAGTCTAGCGGGTTGTCACGAATTAAAAAGAAAAGAAAAGAAAAGAAAACAAAACAAAACAGAGCTCGTGGTTCTATTAATAAGAGAGAAGGAGTTCTTGGCTATGTAACCACAAGTTGGGCAGTCTATTCACCCGTTCTCAGGCATAGACAACCCTCAAACACCTTAGCAAGCATCTATATCCAAACGTAGTACGCACTGTCGTGTCTGTTCCTATGGGTCGTCCCGCTCACTCTCGTGATGTGTGACTAAAACCATCAACAATATGTCATTGACCCTCTCTCGAGGAATGACATATCAACACCTTGGGATATGCTAAGTTCCCTCTCAGGTCTTAGGATATTTTGGGATGTTAGGAACAGAAAACCTTCGATCGTCCTCCTCTCAGGTTCGGATCCAAACTATCGTCTCTTAGCTATTCCTACAATGGATCTCTCGATACAGGAAGAAATAGCAGTTCAAGCGAGTAAGAGATCAACCAAACTAGAAATCATAACTAAGAAAGAGAAAATATAACAAGAAAACATACTAGATCTGAAATAAATCTACTTGCTTAAGGCAAAAGTACATAAACATGCCCAACATGGGCTACATAGCCAAGAAGGAGCTCAACTAGCCATGGACAAGCATAGTCAGCACTGAACAAAGATGGATGAACATCATTGTACAAGAAACCAAGAAACACAGTAGAAGAAAGGGCAAGAAGAAGAGATTTAGCCCACAGAGGAGAGGTGGCTCTCGCTCCTTTGCCTCCGTAAAGCAGGACCGCAGTCTCATGCTGAAGTGGTCTTAGCCACAGGGTCAGGCTACCCTCTGCCTAGCCCACCTTGGTACAGGTCTCGATGCTAGTGAAATTGAGCCACGGGCCTGTTCACCGTGTTCTGAGCCATGAATGCATTCATGCTCCTCATATCACACATCCTGAGCCATGGGCCTGTTCACCATGCTCTTATCACACTTGGTCTACGGGCCTGAATCCGCACCCTGGAGTCTACAACCGAAGTTGCACTCTTACCTCCTCACTTTAGGCTAGGAGAAACCTCGCATATTCAACAATATGCGCTTATGGTTAACCCGTAGGAGAACCCGTTTCACCATCACCAATTCCTGACGATGATGGATCTATGGCCAGGGCAGCTACATGATCTATTCCACTGTGATTAATTAGTATCTTTTATATGGATTGCAAGATACAACCAAGTTGTATAACATGCAATTATAACTAAAGTAAACAATATAGAACTCAACATTATGCTTTTACTACATTTCACATCGTACTGGTCCATCACAAGGTTTCCACATTACATGTTATCACTTGGCTTCTTGCCAATCATTCAGATTCATCTCAAGGATCATCACATACCATGGGACCTCAATCCCTCATCATATACTGTCATTACCTCTCAGGGCTTACATCATCATCATCATGGAATAGCATTCATAATATACCTGTTATCTCATTGTTTTCATATATTTATTCCTCATAGCCTTTTATTTGGCTATGCATCACCTGCATGGTTAGCATTACTCAATAGTCATCATGAATAACTTAGAAACTCATACCATCAACACAGGGTGACACTTAGGATTAAGTGCTTTATCAATACAAAGTGACATTAATGATTATATCATTTTCTTAATCATGCCTCATCTTATGATCACATGTATTAGGCACATTATTAAGCAAACCTTGTTGCATGCACATTATTCTCCTTAGTATTATATAGATAATCATGATGATTAAGTTCATGTATAAAGATATGTGTGTTACATATGCAATCGTTACCAAGATAGTTACTATCAGTATATCGATTTATATGGGGCAGAACCCTCACTAAAACACCACAAACCCTCACTAAGTTGTATCGGACAGGGATCACCCTTATAATAAGCTGTATCGGGCAGCCTACCCTCATATAAAGTCCAACCCACAACGGCCAGTGTCCAAGCGCAACGCGCAACACTGCGTTACCACTAAGGATAACTGCTCTCAAGCGTGCAGCTAAGCAACGCTGAGCCAGGTGTCGCGCAACTTAGGCATATCAGGCAACGACCAAGGGCCAGCCGTGCACCTGTGCCGCGCAGGGTGTGACGTGCTCCCTGTCATGCAGCACTGTCGGGCATCATGGTATCGGCTGTTGTGACGCACAAAGGGGGCGTGCAGCTCTGCCGGGCGACGCGGTGTCAAGCTCAAGAGTATACTGTACACGGGTAGCGTGCACCCTATCCTAGCGTGCAGGGTTTGTGTAAAGACCCGATCTTTACGATCAAATATTTACAAAATAATATCACAATCATAAACAATCTTTATTACAATCATGCTTGTACATCAGAGTCGCGGAAGCTAAAAAAATAAAATTACAAGTTTAAGAAATAAATTTCATTTTATCTAGTCTTCAACGGAGGACTACCCAGTGCACGTCTCTTCAAGCTCTTCCATCTACTACCTGCCCATGAGTTCCCAGAGGGAACGAAACCACACATGGACCCCATTGAAGGGAAAATAAATGGGTCAGCAAAGCTGGTACTAAATCCAATCATTGAACTATGTACGAAATAGGTTTAGATGTATAATAAAAGTAGGAAAGGACTATTTGGTGGACTAAAAGCTTACAAAGAGAAATTCAAATATCAAATTCAAGATAGCAAGTCTTTCACAAGAATATCATTAAGCAAGATTCAATAATTCAAGTATGCAAAATTTATCCAAGCTATCCACAAGGTATATCAATTTCAAGATATTCTATTTGGCAAGTTTTGGCACCTTTCTATCATATCTTTTCTAGGGCTAAGTGCCTTGTGTTCTCACACTCTAGGAGAGAACGACACTAGTGCCTTATTAGCTATTCCAGTTAACTGGGGGACAACTAATCCCTATCCACTGCGCAGGGTTGTGGGGTACTTGGCCCACTCAAGTGAGCCAAAGCTCTAAAGGGCCAAAGCCCAAGGGACCAAAGTCCACAGGGAGTCAAAACTCCAAATAGATCAAGTCCAGTGCCAAAATATTTTATCAACAACATTTCATCAATTACAAAATAAGGGTGGTGAACTTTCAAGAACAAGTAAAGGTTTCAAAACTATATGGAATTCACCACAATTCAAGATATGTGTGTATGTCTATCAAGAGGGAAAATAATTCAACAATTGAAATAGTAGATCTAGTACCTCAATTATTCAGGGCTCCAAGGATTGCATAATCATAATGTGTCTCCAAGAATTTATGAAGAGGTGGCTACAAAGAACAATAATCTTGTCACCATATGACTTAGAATCAATGTTGTTCAATTTGTCTTATTTAGTTAGGTTTTTTTTTTATATTAGATTACCATTTTTTTTTACTTTCCCATCAACATCACTCTAGAGTTTATAACTAAGTTTCATATCATCAATGTTGCATATTTAAGTATATCATATTTTCTTTAAATTATACCCTGATATATTTTTTTTTCTCACCAAGAGGTTCAAATAACAATATAGCCATATTATGAATATTTATTGTTTGAATCTCACATATACTCACAGGTGAATAAATAAATACTTATTTCATATATCCTAGATATATGTTTCATCACACCACATCTAGGTACTAGAATTAACTATAGCATACACATCTTTCTCTAATATTTTATTCATAGTTCAAATACTCTTCTTATTTTCTCTTTCTAACATATATCATATATTTTTTAGATATACATACCTAGGGTATGACTTCATAGAAAGTCTATAGTTGTGTTTACAATATTATGACAACATTTACCAAGTATCTCTATTATTAACATACTAACATATACATATGTTTATTTCAGTACATACACTAATATGGATCGATTTTATTTATCAATCTAGTAATTATTATTTATGTTAGGATGTCGATGTTATCATTATGACTCTACTCCATATTATTGTTGATTACCATATAATAGATAAAATCATACAATGTTATGTTTATTGGGATCTTTGATATACATATAAACTAATGTATATAGCCATATGTAGATTATTATAATTTATAATTTCAAGATTATCACAAGCATACTTTTGGTTTCCAACATTATGGTATGGACTAAATCATTGTTTATATATACCCCATTAGGATATAATACAATTACCTACTCTCCTATTCATTTATTCTCTTAGCTATATTTTATGCCTATAGTAATATTAGGGTTACTAATGATGTACGATGTTATAGAAACTATAGATCGTGTCTTAGGTACCCTATTTATCATCAAGTCAACTGAATATACTTCATATTCAGTCATCAAAATCTATTTATCAAGTTTTGAAAAAAGAGAGATGAGAGGACCAACCTACTCAAGGATATGTTACGAATGATCTGTAATATCATGTGAGATAGGCCAGTTCCTGATTGAACTCCTTTGTGTTTAGCTTGCTCTCGATCTTGTACGTGCAAACCTGGAGCGCTTACATTAGTTGTCCTTTGAGGGAGACGAAGCAACATGTCAGATGTTCTGAGTCGTCGTGGAAGTAGCAGGCTGCAGATTAGATCATGTGGGAGTATGAATATGGGGCACAAGGTTTGGAGCTATAGGTGCCATGGTGTTGGCGGACTGTCCTCTGCCTTGTCGAGACCAGGTAATGGTGGAGCTGCAGATGGTGGACGACTCTGGCTTCATGGCCTTCGAGGTGTTCTAGCAATCACTCTTTATAAGTCACACATCTGAAGTGGAGAATCCATCAGTAGTTTCAAAGAGGAACCTACTCTTGGTCTGAGCGACGAGGGTGCTCAAGGAGGTAGCAGGTGTGTCCACAGATCAGTAAGGTGGTTGGGGTCAGGCACCTGACAGTGGTGCAGGTAGGACGGATGTAGGGAAGCTGGAGGTGTTGCCGCAGTGAGGATGACCGTGGCTACAGATCACATCAGAGAAAGGAGGAGGTCGAGCCCAGGTCAAAGGTGGTCTACAGCTTGCCGCCGATGCCGTGGTGCAGAGGTGGCGGCAGTGAGGTGGTCCGAGGAAAAAGATGGCAGAGCCTGATGCCGGCTGGAGAGTCAAGGTTCTTTGGTAGTCGTAGAGTAACACGGTGGTGGTGGAAGGAATTGGGATCAGGCTGACGACGATGAGGAGTAGATCATTAGGAGTTGTCTAGGGCATTCGACGACACAGTGAGGGAGAGGAGAGTCGAACCATGCAGATTCGTCTATAGTGGATTATCGACTTCCTGTTGCCAAAGTCAAGGATTCGTAGAACAGGCTTGGTGTCCGTAGATCAGAGGATGACAGTGGATGGGATTGGTTTGCTCATATATATAGGGCTAGGGAGAGACTAGGGGCATGGGGTTGGTGTGTCCACTGATGACGAGGAGATGAAGGACAGAGAAGGAGGAGCCGACACATCAAGGTCTTGAATGTGGGTAACGGCACAACCATTTTTCAATCTGCAAATGCATCATGGCGGCGCCCAACCTCCTAGGGTTTATAGGATGGATCCCTGTGATCGTTGGGGAGGAGATATCAATCCTCTAGAGTCGTCGGTCACTTTGTAACTGCCTGCATCTTAGGCGTTACAGAGAGGGGAGTTCCGTGATTTGTGTGAGGGAGAGGTAAAGCCAACGTTACTGTATTATCTAATTAATAATATAGTTAATACAAAATTTAGTTATTCCTTCTGTAACAACTTAAGCGCAAGGCCAAATTCCATGGGGTTTTAACTATGAGTTTCCTTTCTATTTGACTAAAAGATAATAAATTTACGAATGCAACTCATCTAATTCAATTCGTCTCATAATTGATTCTAGTATCAATTTCTATTTATATGATTAATATTTCTCATTGATTCCAAATCAAGAGTGGTCAAGTTGAGAGTAACCGACGTGTTCAAGATCTAATCACAGAATATAGGAACAATAATAACAAATTGGACTTATGATACCAAAGTATGATAATTGATATTTAATCTTAGGGACTTCATGGAGATATTTTATCAAATGAGGACAATAAATACATTTTGACAAAAAGACTTGAATTGGATACTAAGATTTATCAAAGACCATGATATTGAATCAAAATAACTGATTGGGGTTTGAAATGAAAGACAACATTGGAAATAAGTTTAAATTTGGGTAAAATAACTCAACATATATTTAGTAGCCAAAATTGGGTATGTTACAACACTACCACCCTTAAAAGGGATTTCGTCCTCGAAATCAAATGTTTCATAATGATGATATTCCTACCACAATTTTTCCCACCATACTTTCTCTTGTTCAAGTGTCACCTTAAACCGTATGTGATGTCAAGTTTCCTTCCACTATCATAGGTCCTATTTACGGTGATCCAACAATCCTCTTACTATTTTAAGCAGTCACTAGATTGGTTTATGTTCAAATTCTACTTTGAAAATATACCCATCCAAATTCCAATATGAGAGTTGAATTATTCAATCTGTGATTTTTTTTTTCATTATTATAAGTTCTAATTACATCATGAGTTTATTGGAAAAGCTATAGTTATCAAGATTAGGTTTAACACTTCATAAATTTTAATCCAATATATTTGTGTCCAATTCTTGAGGGATGTTTATATTAAGTCATAATTTATACTTATTTTTTTTGTGGAGTAGGGTTTCATTTAAATGTGGTTTATGTACCAAATTTATTCCCCAAGGTTCTAAATGTGGGTTAAACATTATATCAATTCTAGCATTTTCTTTAAATCTTAATTGGATTTGTATTTTGACCCTTGCATTTCCTATTTATATGTATTATCATCTCTATTTATAGATTTGTTTTTAAGGTCATAACTAAAAAATATTATTTAATACATTTGGTCAATTTCTCTTTATTATTGTTGTTACTTATATTTGTGCATTGGATTCTTGGGTCAAGGAAATTGATATACTTCTATTTTTAAATTTCAAGGTAGGGTTTTATTTCTCTAAGATGTCTATATTGTATTAATTATCTATTATTATTTACATATATATTAGAAGTTCACAAAATAAATGAGTTCATCATTTATCTTAATTCCACATAATATTCACTATGTCTTATGCAATTGTTTCTTTTTCTCAATTTTCTACTTATATGAGTATATTGTTATTTTAATTTCCATTTCTATAGCTTTCCTCGTCATTTCTTTTCTCAATAGATGTGATCGCATATTTGAAGGGAAATATATGGTTCATATTTTGTATTATAAACATTTTTCATTCAGTTGAGTATTTATAATGAGGGCGTACAAGTCAAATGTATGGTTAAGTAAACATTCACATTCTTTTAAGTAAACATATTTATATTTTTCTTTCTTCCTTTTGAGTTTTTTTTTTTTTGTGCCTTTGTTCAGGGTTTTTCCCAAGTAATGAAATTCACTTTGGCCAGGTCGATATGTATAGTGAGGAAACCCCACCACCATCTAAATGGATTGGGAGTAATTATGCCAGAACCTTCACTATACATCCTTCCATAGACACCTCAGCTCATTCCATTTACATGGTTTGAATTATAATTTATTACGTAGTTTTTTTTTTTTTTTTCTTTTTATCAAATTTTAATCGTGTTCATGATTTAGGTTGAAATTTTCATATGTTCATATGATTTTAGGGGTATATCATATATCCATTATATATTTCTATTTTTTTTTTTTCATATTTGTGAGTGTTAGAATCTATAGAGAAATCATTTGTATACCTATATTAATTCTTTTACATCGTAATAATCTAAATCTAAAATTACACACATGTATCTCGAACACCTCTTTCTCAACAATATCTTCATGTAAATCCATGCCTATAGAAATTCAAAATCTAATAGTTTAACTAGGTATGTCTCATAAATTTCTAGTTTAGGGTACATGTCTCACATCCTAGGCTAGTGTGTTTTCTAATTGTATCCCATGTACTTCATAATAACAAGGTCAATGATACCAGGATTCCTAGTCTAACTATTTTTTTTATGTCCTACTACTCCATTTGTGTTCCTACTTAACCCTAATTTCCACGAGACATGCATGAGTGCCGACCGTTTATGGCTCTGATACCATGTTGTAAAGACCCGATCTTTACGATCAAATATTTACAAAATAATATCACAATCATAAACAATCTTTATTACAATCATGCTTGTACATCAGAGTCGCGGAAGCTAAAAAAATAAAATTACAAGTTTAAGAAATAAATTTCATTTTATCTAGTCTTCAACGGAGGACTACCCAGTGCACGTCTCTTCAAGCTCTTCCATCTACTACCTGCCCATGAGTTCCCAGAGGGAACGAAACCACACATGGACCCCATTGAAGGGAAAATAAATGGGTCAGCAAAGCTGGTACTAAATCCAATCATTGAACTATGTACGAAATAGGTTTAGATGTATAATAAAAGTAGGAAAGGACTATTTGGTGGACTAAAAGCTTACAAAGAGAAATTCAAATATCAAATTCAAGATAGCAAGTCTTTCACAAGAATATCATTAAGCAAGATTCAATAATTCAAGTATGCAAAATTTATCCAAGCTATCCACAAGGTATATCAATTTCAAGATATTCTATTTGGCAAGTTTTGGCACCTTTCTATCATATCTTTTCTAGGGCTAAGTGCCTTGTGTTCTCACACTCTAGGAGAGAACGACACTAGTGCCTTATTAGCTATTCCAGTTAACTGGGGGACAACTAATCCCTATCCACTGCGCAGGGTTGTGGGGTACTTGGCCCACTCAAGTGAGCCAAAGCTCTAAAGGGCCAAAGCCCAAGGGACCAAAGTCCACAGGGAGTCAAAACTCCAAATAGATCAAGTCCAGTGCCAAAATATTTTATCAACAACATTTCATCAATTACAAAATAAGGGTGGTGAACTTTCAAGAACAAGTAAAGGTTTCAAAACTATATGGAATTCACCACAATTCAAGATATGTGTGTATGTCTATCAAGAGGGAAAATAATTCAACAATTGAAATAGTAGATCTAGTACCTCAATTATTCAGGGCTCCAAGGATTGCATAATCATAATGTGTCTCCAAGAATTTATGAAGAGGTGGCTACAAAGAACAATAATCTTGTCACCATATGACTTAGAATCAATGTTGTTCAATTTGTCTTATTTAGTTAGGTTTTTTTTTTATATTAGATTACCATTTTTTTTTACTTTCCCATCAACATCACTCTAGAGTTTATAACTAAGTTTCATATCATCAATGTTGCATATTTAAGTATATCATATTTTCTTTAAATTATACCCTGATATATTTTTTTTTCTCACCAAGAGGTTCAAATAACAATATAGCCATATTATGAATATTTATTGTTTGAATCTCACATATACTCACAGGTGAATAAATAAATACTTATTTCATATATCCTAGATATATGTTTCATCACACCACATCTAGGTACTAGAATTAACTATAGCATACACATCTTTCTCTAATATTTTATTCATAGTTCAAATACTCTTCTTATTTTCTCTTTCTAACATATATCATATATTTTTTAGATATACATACCTAGGGTATGACTTCATAGAAAGTCTATAGTTGTGTTTACAATATTATGACAACATTTACCAAGTATCTCTATTATTAACATACTAACATATACATATGTTTATTTCAGTACATACACTAATATGGATCGATTTTATTTATCAATCTAGTAATTATTATTTATGTTAGGATGTCGATGTTATCATTATGACTCTACTCCATATTATTGTTGATTACCATATAATAGATAAAATCATACAATGTTATGTTTATTGGGATCTTTGATATACATATAAACTAATGTATATAGCCATATGTAGATTATTATAATTTATAATTTCAAGATTATCACAAGCATACTTTTGGTTTCCAACATTATGGTATGGACTAAATCATTGTTTATATATACCCCATTAGGATATAATACAATTACCTACTCTCCTATTCATTTATTCTCTTAGCTATATTTTATGCCTATAGTAATATTAGGGTTACTAATGATGTACGATGTTATAGAAACTATAGATCGTGTCTTAGGTACCCTATTTATCATCAAGTCAACTGAATATACTTCATATTCAGTCATCAAAATCTATTTATCAAGTTTTGAAAAAAGAGAGATGAGAGGACCAACCTACTCAAGGATATGTTACGAATGATCTGTAATATCATGTGAGATAGGCCAGTTCCTGATTGAACTCCTTTGTGTTTAGCTTGCTCTCGATCTTGTACGTGCAAACCTGGAGCGCTTACATTAGTTGTCCTTTGAGGGAGACGAAGCAACATGTCAGATGTTCTGAGTCGTCGTGGAAGTAGCAGGCTGCAGATTAGATCATGTGGGAGTATGAATATGGGGCACAAGGTTTGGAGCTATAGGTGCCATGGTGTTGGCGGACTGTCCTCTGCCTTGTCGAGACCAGGTAATGGTGGAGCTGCAGATGGTGGACGACTCTGGCTTCATGGCCTTCGAGGTGTTCTAGCAATCACTCTTTATAAGTCACACATCTGAAGTGGAGAATCCATCAGTAGTTTCAAAGAGGAACCTACTCTTGGTCTGAGCGACGAGGGTGCTCAAGGAGGTAGCAGGTGTGTCCACAGATCAGTAAGGTGGTTGGGGTCAGGCACCTGACAGTGGTGCAGGTAGGACGGATGTAGGGAAGCTGGAGGTGTTGCCGCAGTGAGGATGACCGTGGCTACAGATCACATCAGAGAAAGGAGGAGGTCGAGCCCAGGTCAAAGGTGGTCTACAGCTTGCCGCCGATGCCGTGGTGCAGAGGTGGCGGCAGTGAGGTGGTCCGAGGAAAAAGATGGCAGAGCCTGATGCCGGCTGGAGAGTCAAGGTTCTTTGGTAGTCGTAGAGTAACACGGTGGTGGTGGAAGGAATTGGGATCAGGCTGACGACGATGAGGAGTAGATCATTAGGAGTTGTCTAGGGCATTCGACGACACAGTGAGGGAGAGGAGAGTCGAACCATGCAGATTCGTCTATAGTGGATTATCGACTTCCTGTTGCCAAAGTCAAGGATTCGTAGAACAGGCTTGGTGTCCGTAGATCAGAGGATGACAGTGGATGGGATTGGTTTGCTCATATATATAGGGCTAGGGAGAGACTAGGGGCATGGGGTTGGTGTGTCCACTGATGACGAGGAGATGAAGGACAGAGAAGGAGGAGCCGACACATCAAGGTCTTGAATGTGGGTAACGGCACAACCATTTTTCAATCTGCAAATGCATCATGGCGGCGCCCAACCTCCTAGGGTTTATAGGATGGATCCCTGTGATCGTTGGGGAGGAGATATCAATCCTCTAGAGTCGTCGGTCACTTTGTAACTGCCTGCATCTTAGGCGTTACAGAGAGGGGAGTTCCGTGATTTGTGTGAGGGAGAGGTAAAGCCAACGTTACTGTATTATCTAATTAATAATATAGTTAATACAAAATTTAGTTATTCCTTCTGTAACAACTTAAGCGCAAGGCCAAATTCCATGGGGTTTTAACTATGAGTTTCCTTTCTATTTGACTAAAAGATAATAAATTTACGAATGCAACTCATCTAATTCAATTCGTCTCATAATTGATTCTAGTATCAATTTCTATTTATATGATTAATATTTCTCATTGATTCCAAATCAAGAGTGGTCAAGTTGAGAGTAACCGACGTGTTCAAGATCTAATCACAGAATATAGGAACAATAATAACAAATTGGACTTATGATACCAAAGTATGATAATTGATATTTAATCTTAGGGACTTCATGGAGATATTTTATCAAATGAGGACAATAAATACATTTTGACAAAAAGACTTGAATTGGATACTAAGATTTATCAAAGACCATGATATTGAATCAAAATAACTGATTGGGGTTTGAAATGAAAGACAACATTGGAAATAAGTTTAAATTTGGGTAAAATAACTCAACATATATTTAGTAGCCAAAATTGGGTATGTTACAGTTTGTATCGGGCGTCAAGAGATAGTGTGCACGCCCGCCACAGCAACGCTCACCTCAAGTGTAAACCAGGCAAGGTGCTTCACAAGGGTATCACTCATCACCATCACACTTGTGCCGTGCAAGGTTCTAGGTCTACCGGGCAGCACATCCCCAACCCATGACGACCAAGGTACAACTCACAGGATCATCATCCACCTCAATCATAAAGACACCTGAAACCCTAGGAAGATGGCTCACCTCAATCAACTAAGAAAGAGGGGTCTTGCACATCAACCATCACCAAACGTGCCACAAGGAAAAACCCTAGAAAAAGTCACTATCATTACCAAGCTCACCCTTCTAGTCCATGGTGAGAGGAGAGTGTTGCTTAAGCAACTAGAACACAAGCTCACCTCTCAACTAAAACGAGAGAGGGGTGTTGCCCATGCTACTAGAAGCTTAAACTCACTCCTCTAGACCAAGGAGAGAAAGGAGTATTGCTCCCTAAGAAACCCTAGATCTTAGGTTCGGACAACATGGATACTAAACAAGAAAAAAAATAAGCCACTAACATGTGTAACTGATTCTAAGCAACAAGAACATAAGGGATGGTAAAGTAGTTAGGGTTAGGAGTTATGTAACCCGCCTTAAGCAAGCTCCAAGCTCCTAGCTCCAAGCACTACCAAGCAAGGAAGAAGGAGACACCAAGGATATCGGCCACCAAGTTGCTCCTCCAAGGGGGTATCGGCCACCAACTTTCAAAGGAGAAGGGTGTGTTGTGCACACCAAGGTGGAGGAGGAACAAAGGAACCAAAAGAACTCCTAGCAAAGGAAAGGAACCACCTATATAAAAGGAAAGGGAGGAGAAAACAAGGTAGAACCAAGCAAGGTGTCACCTACCTAGGGACACTTGTCATAGTGCACGATCCACCACTTTAGCAAACCCTAAACACATGTCCAAGGTCATTGCTATATGCAAGCATCAAGCACCAAGTGTCCACTAGTGGTGACACAAATGAGGTGAAAGCTTGGGTCAAAGACTCTAGGGCGACACACTCCCCATGGGCGACACACTCCCATGGGTGACACACTCCTCTCTTGCCCGATACAAGGTGCAACCAAACCAAAGCAAGGCACCTTAAGGCCCAACAAGCTCAACCAAGCCCAACAAAACTCAGACAAAGAGTCCAAGCCTTCCTCTCTACCCTAGAGGAATCAAGGAGAGAGAGGAACACCTCACAAGGTAGCAAACTTGCCTACAAAACCCTAGACTTGGGTTATTTGCAAGTAGCCCCTCTAACTCTCAACAAAGCACAACCAAACCCTAATCACCACTAAAGGTGATTAGCAAGCAACAAAGCACCAAGGTTAAGCAAAGCAAACAGGGTAAACCCTAAACGAAGGTTAGGGTCCTTACAACTTTAGCCAATAATTGTAACTTCCTTATAGAAATCTACTCTTGAAATCACCATGTGTAAAATTAACCAATACCTTCCAAATCCATTTAAAAAACACCATTTGAGATATGGAATGGGAAGTGTCCTAATATGTTTTATAAAAGTTTGGGTATATCAAGCCTATGTCAAGTAACAGTTCTATGAAAATCTTGTACCAAAATTAGATAAATGTTTCTTTGCTAGTTATCTTAAGAAACTAATGATTATTACTTCTATATTCCATCTTAAAATTATAGAATCAGAAAACCTTTATTTGATGTATCTAAAACAAATATAAGGCACTCTCTTTTACAAGATAAGAGAGTTAGTGAGAAACATAAGTAGGGAATATGGATAAAAGAAAAGGTTAAAGACAACACAAGCCTAAAGGATAAGTGAAACATAAAGCAGTAATGCATATATAATAATACTCCCCTCAAGCTGGAGCATACATGTCAAGCATGCCCAACTTGTCCACCAATGCAGTAAAGCAAATCTTGGGAAGTATCTTGGTGAATATGTCTGTAGCTTGGTCTTCAGTCCAGAGATAAGGAGTACAAATGTGGCCAGAGAGGATACATTCCTGAACAAAGTGGCAATCCACTTCAACTTGCTTGGTGCACTCTTAAAAATTAGGATTGTTGGCAATAGATATGGAGGCACTATTGTCACAGTAATGGAAATATGATCATCATCAGAGATTTCAAAATCATTGAGGAGTCTATGGACCCACATCAATTGATGAGTCGTATGAGCCATAGATTTATACTCTTCTTTGACACTAGATCGAGCAACCACAATCTACTTCTTACTATGCCAGGTAACTAGGTTGCCTCTCATGAAGGTACAATAGCCAGAGGTAGAAGTTCTATCACATCTACTACAAGCATAATCAAAATCAGAATATCTACTAAGTTTGCAGTGCATGTGTCTTTGATACAACAATCCATTCCCTAGAGAACCTATAAGATATTTAAGGATGTGATAGAAAACATTCCACTCACATTGTTGAGGTTTATCCAGGTGTCAACAGACAAGTCCAATAGTTGAAGCAATGTCAGCTCTAGTAATAGTAAGATATATAAGTTTATCAAACTTCTGTATTGGTGGTTATCAGAAAAGGGTGGTGAAGATTCATCATCCCAATTTGTATTGGGAACTAGAGGGGTGATATCAGGCTTAGAACGAAGCATGCATGTTTCTTGCAAAATATCTAAAAAATATTTGTGTTGTGAAAGACAGATGCCAGAAGAAGACTTGGAAACTTCAATTCCCAAGAAATGTCTAAGTTTTCCAAGATATTTTGTAACAAAATGCTGTTGTAGATGGTGTTTAGTAGCTTGAGTTCCTTCATCATCACTACCATACAAAATGATGTCATCGACATACACAACAAGAATAACAAAACCAAAACTACTTTTTCTTATAAAAACAAAATGATCAGAATGTGAGCATCGAAAATTAAGTTTAAGAATTATCTGGCTCAACTTATAAAACCACATTTGTGGACTTTTTTCTTGGTCATAAATTGCTTTCCTCAGTCTACAAACTTTAAAAATCCCCCCCTAAGAAATAAATCTGGGTGGTTGTTCCACATAGATTTCTTCATGTAAGTCGCCATATAGAAAAACATTTGTAACATCAAGTTGAGAAAGAGGCCAAACTTTGTTCACAAAAAAAAATAAGCAGACATACAGAGTTACGTCTAGTGATGTAGCCCTATTTTGGGACTACATCTTGTGCTATTTTGTACTTTAATCACATCTAAACAAGTTAGATTGTAAGTTCATTCCCCCAATATGTGTTTTACTATCAAATGCACTTATGGACGTTCTTTGCACTATTTTCATATACTTGTACCATGCTTTGGATGGATGAGAGAGAAGGAAGGAGTTCTAGAGTTCCTCCACTCATGGAGGGGTCCAAAGAAGGCCCCAAAGCTCCCTCAACCTACCCCCAATGGCCAAGAATTGTCATCAAGTAAAGAAATCCATGGATGATGAAAGGTGAAGTTCAATTGCCTGCTAAAGACCCCAAAACGGCCATGGGCATACCCCCATGGTCGTGCCTTTTATGGTGAAGAATCGGCATAATCAATAGGGACTTGCACCCAACTCGCCACGGTTGTGTCCCATTGAAGATACCATGGTTGTGGCCATCAACACGGTGGTGGCCAACAGAGGAGAAGACGGTCATGCCCCCCCACAATGGCCATGGGAATTTCGTGCAAGGACTCCCAGAATCAACAGGGAGGTGACCAATTTTGCACTTGAGCGCCCACGATTGTGGCCATCCGCCACGGCCGTGGCCTTTGAAGATCAACTCATCTGTGCTGCTGCCCCACGATCAAGGCCCCCTCCTCCAAAATGGTTGTGTTACTCACCACGGTCATGGTGCTACTCACCCAACACGACCGTGGCACTCCGCCACAGCCATGCCCACCTCCTATACTTAGCATTTTCACCACCCTTTCTACACCATGCCCATGTTCACTCCCCACTACCGTTCTACCTAGCCCCCACCACGGCCGTGCTGCCCAGCCCCCACCACGGTCATGCTGCCCAGCACGGTCGTGCTACCAGCCTCCATTTCACCTCATCAACCTATGATGTTGCCATTTTCTTAGAACAGACATTCTCTACCACCATGGTCATTCCCAATACAATACACCACGATCGTGCTTCCCAGCATGACTGTGCTACCACCCAAACCCAGCCCTTTTCTGCACTGATTTTCCAACAATACTCCTACTTTCCCTAGTGCATCCACCACCAGCTATATATACATGGGTGGTGGCCACAGCACTAGGGTAGCTTCCATTACCCCTCTCCACCCACTCCTTTATCATTCATTTCACTCCACCTTGCATTTATGCTCTCCATCCACCTTTCCAACTCATTCCATCTTGGAAACCTAGTTTTCTAGGTTTTCTTCCATAATCCTCCATATTCTCATGCATATCTGCACCACTAGAGGAGGAAGGACGTCCCCAAGCTGCTAGGAGGTGAAGAAGGAGGCTTCTACTTAAATCTTCATGGAGTTCTACCCCCTTCTTCACCTTTCTTTTGTTATTTTCTTGATCATATCTAGCTAGGCCCCTAGTGGTGGGTTGTTTGGGGTCAAAATGTGACTTTGATACCATGTTGGGGGAAAATAGCTTGTAATGAACATAATTTCTATCTATGATGATTTCTTCTTGCTTCTATCTCATTTCCTATTTTATTGCATGTAGTTTGTGCTTATAACAAGGACTACTTGCTTTAAGATGCTTGATGAAACTTAGCTTCTAGGAGGAATTGGAGTGTATATGGAAATCTTAGGAATGGCTCCTAGGTCCAATTAGTAGATCCCTAGATTGCCCCCTTTCTTCCTACATACACATCCCTCATCCTACAAGTGAGTGTGAGATCTAAGTGGCTAGTATAAGTGTGATTAGTGAAATTGCCAAGGGTTTTTTAAAGGCTAGATGGCTAGTGGCATGAGGTGAAAAACCCTCACTTTAATCCCATTTCTACCCTTGGCTCTCAATTGGCTAATAACACCTACTCTAGAAACCTAGACTTGACAAGTCCTACTAGAATTACACCTAACCCTAGTTCCCCAACTAGTAGTGTAGGGTACATTCTACTAGCACTTGCCTTGTTGTTTGGTTTGGTAATCTAGATAGAATTGTGATAATTGTTTACTATGTTGAGATCACCCAACTAATATCAAACCACATCCCCAAACGGCCCACCTACCTAATCCCATTGCTTAAAACCCATTATGCTTTCTTAGCTTGTTCATGCTAGTCTAGTTTAGTTATTTTTTTTCCAACTAGTTAATTGCTTAGTCTTGCTCTTTAGTGTTAACTTAGGATTTTTCTCTCTTTCTTGTGGTTAATCTAGTTCTTAGTGCTAATTGTTCTGCTAGTGTAGTGTAGTTCACCTTTGCTCTTGCTTTGTTAGTTTCTTAATCTAGTTCAATAGACTTACCTGCTTAGGATAACTTAGGGTTGTGATAATCTAGATTTCATAATTTCCTTTACTTGCATGTTCACCTAGTTTAACAACCAAACAAACCCTTTTAAACCCTTCAACCCTAATCTTTGCAATAGGAACATAGCCAATGCTAGATTAGATCTAGTGCCCCCTCTTCCCCTAAGGATCGACCCCTACACTTGCCCTTCACCTATGCTACAATAGTACTTTGTGCGCTTGCAGGTGACCTATTTGGTACCGTGATCGACTTGGTTAGGGTTAATATAAATTTCAAAAGATCCACACATGTGTTCAAATCCCGTGGGGTGCATATAGTCACCCCTTGTTGGCTAGTATGTACACCTCTGGCTTGATGCACAATCTAGTAATAGGAGAAAAGGTTTCAATGTAATCTACCTCATATGTTTAAGTATATCCTTTTGCAACTAGGTGTGCTTTCAATCTTTCAATTGAGCCATTTGGTTGGTATTTGATCATGAATACCACCAACACCCAACAATCGGGCAATCATGAGGCCGATCAACTAGATTCCATGTCTTGTGATCATGAAGAGTAATCATTTTGGCTTCCATATCTTATCTCCAAGTAGGATGTTTAAGAGCCTGCATAGCAATTTTTGGTATAGAGATAGCCAACATAGCAATGGTAAAATAGGAAAAACTAGTGCTGAAATTAGCATTAGACCAATAATTACTAATTGGATGTTGAGTGAAGGAGTGAGCTTCTTTCTATTTACTAATAGGAAGATGTAGATCAAAAGTTACCTAGGAGGTGTTGTGATATGTCGATGAAGAAGGAGTTGATTGTGGAGGGGCCATGGAGGTGACTGTAACCTGGGGTCTTCTTAGAGGAAGCATTAACCTCAACTTCATTAGAAGATTCATTTTCTACAACTTCAAGTAGTGGAGTAGGGTTAAGCAGGTCACTAGATAAGGCAGACCCTTTTTTAGAGTAGTAAGGTTAAACAAACCACATCAACACTAGTAAACCAATGTTGGTTGGTAGGATCATAACAATGATATCCTTTCTAAGTTCTAGAATATCCCAAAAAGACACACTTCATGGAGCATGGGTCAAGTTTAGATATCCTGGGTGAAGATTCTTGAAAAAAAAACAAGTGTTTCTAAAGATGCGTAGAGGAACAAAAAAAGGAGGCACATTAAATTATAAAAGAGCATAAGGCACTTAATTGTTTAGGAAACACGAGTGCATGCAGTTGATTAAGTAGCAAACATTGGATACAACCTTAGTCCATCTGAGGAACATTATAGTGAAAAAGAATAGAACATGCTACATCAAGAAGATGGTGGTTTTTTTAATTTAGCTACACAATTTTTTTGTGATGTGTAAGAGCACAAAGTCTAATGAATGGTATCGAGAGTGGTACAAAAGTGAGAAACAAACTTTTGCATAAATTCCAAGCCATTATCAATGCTAAAATTTTGACAGTTTTATTGAATTGTGTTTGGATACTTTCTAGAATATTACTACTATACGTCAACACAAAAAGTCAAGTTTCCCATGAAAAATCATCAATAAAAGTCATAAAATAACAAAATCCCTAATGACCCCATATATCAATATGAAAAATATCAAGGAGAGTTCTAGAACGGATCTCCTTTTTCCTAGGAAACACCGTCCTAGTTTGTTTCCCAAATTGATAGGATTCACATATAAAAGTTTTATCATGTAGCTCATGAAATAAACATCTTAATTTAGCAGTAGAAGGATGTCCTATATGGTAGTTCCATTGTAGACTAGTCATAAAAGATGATAGTAGAGCAGCATCAGATTACAGCCCATCTAGGTAGTGCAGTACGTTAGGTCCCTCATGGCCTGAACCAATCCTCATTTTCTTGTAGAGATCATGAAACACACAACCCTTGAGATCAAAAGTGAGCACTAAAGGCTCTTAACAATTCTATTAACATATAACATATTAAGAGAAAATTTTCAAAAAAAATAAGACTACTTTTAATTGTAGTCTTTTACATAGAGATATAGTTACAATTTCATGTATTGTAAACTGAGTTCGATCAGGCACTATCACAAGAGCAACCTGAGTTGCATTAGATAAGGTAGTAAAAAGTTCAAAATAATTAGATATATGAGTAGATGCTTCTGAGTTAATGACCCATTTGTTTTTACTATAAGTAGTAGGAGATGCAAGTAAAGTAGAAGAATTGACATTTTGAGCAGATTTTTGAGAGATAGACAAACCTAAAGAAGTTTTCAAACTCTGAGCAAATCCACTCAACCATGGGATGAGTAGAACTTGAGTTAGTAGTAGTCAAATTTTCACAAGCTTTAGAGGAGACATGGTTACCCGAGGTAGGTGCACCATGCTTTTTCCAATAGCAGAAGATGTATAAATGGTTATTAGTCAAAAGTTGATGTTGACCTCATCCAGGGATAGAAGGAGGGCCATGTCCAGAAGTAGCAGAATCACGACCACTGCAACCATGACCGTGGTCACATCCACGTCCTTGACTAGAGTCATGGGAGTAGATGGAAAGAACTGGGTGATCAGAAGAACTAGCGGGAAGTGAATACATGGAAGGAAGGCGTTGAATATGCTTGAGAATACCCCTTAGTGTTGGTAAGGGATCCCTGTATAATATTTGGTCAACAATGCCAGAGAAAGATTGAGGTAGTCTAGCCACGAACTGAACTGAAGTTCATTGTGTTGTCACTAAACTTCTTTGATGTCGAAAGAAAGAGGATGATATACTTCATATTCATCCCAGAGTGATGAACATTGGTTGTAGTAGTATTTGATAGATCCATCAGCCGCATACTCCCTTTCTTCTAGACTCTTGAAGATCTCAAAGACCTTCTTTGGATTATGTTGATGAGAGTACACATGGGATAGTTGATCCCACATGGTTTTGGCATTTTTAAGGCATAAGAGAGTCTGACTAATAGCTAGTTCAACACTATTCACCATTCACATCATAAGTCTAGAATCATCATTAGACCATCGAGCATATGCTTGCTTGGTTTTTTCATCAGCTGTAGCATCAGTAGGGATTTTAACATTAGTAGAGATATGGGAAAAACACCCTTGATCTTTGACATATCATTTGAAAGATGTCGAACAAAGATGTTAGTTTGATCCCTCAAGTTTCACAATTGTAACACACACAGATCAAGGTGGATCATTAGTTGCCATAGAAGTTGGAAAGATGGCGTATATAGAGAAGAAGAAGTAACAACAATAGAAGTAGCAACTTTGTATCAGTAGATCTAAAAAACCCTCATAGGGGTAGTAGATAGCAGTAGATGTTTAGGACAATAGATCTGCGAAACCCGCATAGGGAAGTAGATAGAAACAACATATCAGAATCAATAGATCTAAGAAATCTACATAGGGATAGTAGAGAGCAGAAGCATATATGGATCAATAGATCTAAGAAACCCACATAGGGTAGTAGAGAGCAGTAGTAGATATGAGAAACCTACATAGGGATAGTAGAGAGGATAAGGCAAGACCCACACCACCATGGTGTGAGATTTACTTCACCATGTGACATAGGCAGAAAAAAGGATATTACTTTTAGATATTCAACTTTCTATTTTGGAATTAGCTAGAAGGGATCAAAAGAGGTTGATAGGGTGGAGGTTGATGGTGTGTTCAAGGTTTTAGAGGTGGTAGAGGTTGATGGGGTGTAGATCTATGGGGTGGAGATCGATGAGGTGAAGGTTGATGAGAGGTGGAGGTTGGTGGGGTGTTGGAAATTGAGGAGGTGGTAGAGGTCGATGGTGGAAGTCAATGGGGTGGAGGTCGATGGGCTTGGAGGTTGATGGCTGAAGAGAGGTGATGGGGTGGTGGAAGATGAAGAGGTGATGGGAGGTTGATAGGGTGGTAAAAGTTGAAGAGGTGAAGGGAGACTGATGGGGTTTGGAGGTCGATGGTTGGTGAATGTCTATTGGTTGGTGGAGGATGATGGGGTGGTGGAGGTAGATGGGCTAGTTGATGGAGAGGGATGGTGGTGGAACAATATCATCGAATTAAGGGGTATCAAAGATGTCTGATACCATATAGAATGGGAACACATTTATTTGATGTATCTATAACAAATACAAGGCACTCTCTTTTATAGGATAAGAGAGTTTGTGAGGAACAAAATTAGCCAATATGGGATAAAATAAAAGGCTAATGACAAGACAAGCCAAAAGTATAAGTGAAACATAAAGCAGTAAAGCCTATATACTAATACCAATAAAGATTTTGTTGCCAAAAGTTATTCTTGGAAAATGAGATAATTTCCAAAGTAACTTATGGCATTAAATAGTCTTCAAGAAGTTCAAGGCCAACAAAATAACATTGAAGCTATGGAGTTAGATATGGAAGAATGAGAATCACAAACCATTTTGGAATTTCATGTAGCACAAGAACCTCAAATGTCTAGTAGGACACCCATGGAGGCAAAGATATTTGGATTTATTGTGACTCAATCAAACAATTTGATGGTCATAGATGATGAGCCAACAACTTACAATGAGGCTATTGACAGTTCAAATTTTAGTAGCTAGCTTGAGGCCATGAGATCTGAGATGGACTCCATACACACCAACAAAGTATGGATTTTGGTAGATGCATCTAAAGGGGTAAAACCCATAGGATGAAAATAGGTTTTCAAGAAGAAGACTAACATGGATGGCAATGTAAAAATCTATAAAGGACAATTGGTTGTAAAAGATTTTAGACAAGTTCAAGGTGTTAACTATGAATAAACTTTTTCCACAGTTGTCATGGTTAGATCCATTAGGATCATGCTTATCATTGTAGCTTATCATGACTATAAGATTTTGCAAATGGACGTTAAAACTACTTTACTTAACATGAACCTTATACATGACGTGTACATGAAACATCCTAAAGGTTTTATTGTTCCAAATGAACCCAATAAAGTTTATAAGATACAATGGTCTATCTATGGATTGAAGCAAGCATCTAGAAGATGGAATGTTTGTTTTAATGAGACAATCAAAGAGATTTTTTTTTTTATCAAAAATGAATATGACCTATGTGTGTATAAGAAGCTTAGTGGGAGTATAATTGTATTTCTTATATTGCATGTAGATGACATAGTATCGATGGGAAATGGCATATCTACTCTACATTTGGTTAAGACCTAGTTGGGAAATACCTTCCTAATGAAGGACTTAGGTGAAGCATCCTACCTTCTAGGAATAAAGGCCTATAGAGATAGATCGAGAAAGCATCTTGGTCGAACCCCAGAGTACATACATTGACAAAGTGTTGAACATGTTCAACATGTAGGATTCTAAGAGAGGTAACTTACCCATGTATCATAGAACAATCTATCTAAATCCCAATGTGTGAGCTCTTTGGAAGAGCGGGCACACTTGAGCAAGATTCCAAATGCATCTATATTCAGAGATATCATGCATACAATGTTAAGTACACATCCAGATGTTTCATAACCTTTGAGCATGATGCGTAAGTATGAGTCAGGTCCTAGTGAAGGTCATTGGATTGTTTTGAAGAATATATTGAATTACATGAGAAGAAGAAAGGATCAATTCTTGATATACAAGGGTGAAGAAGATATGATTTCAAAGGGATGTACAAGCTTGCAAAATGACAAGGATGTCTATCAATCACAATTAGTATTTTTAGTATCCTAAATGACAAGGTTGTTAACAATAAGAGTTCTAAGTAGGTGATAATAGATGATTATACAACATAAGTTGAGTATATTGTCACATCTAATGCAACAAAGCAAGCAATTGGATCAAGAAGTTCACTAGTGAACTTAGGGTGGTTCCAACTAGTAGGGAGTAATAAAGATTTACTGTGACTATAGTGAATCCATTGCACATGCTAAGGAACCCAGATCACATCAGAATTCAAAGCACATATTATGTAGATATCATCCCATAAGAGAGATCATACATAGAGAGATATAAATATTTACAGAGTACCAACCAAAATCAATGTT
The DNA here is from genome assembly GCA_963693085.1 of Alisma plantago-aquatica. Taxonomy (NCBI): domain Eukaryota; kingdom Viridiplantae; phylum Streptophyta; class Magnoliopsida; order Alismatales; family Alismataceae; genus Alisma; species Alisma plantago-aquatica. The sequence continues at coordinate 1,046,506,365 of OY856410.1, forward strand.
GGTAGTACCTTAACAAAATCACTTTCACAAGAGAGGCGTGATGGTCCTATTAGATCACTTGAAATTTAGCTTGTGAGTGATTGGCTCTTGTACAAGTGTAATACAGTTGGTTATATTGCATGGGATCCACCTTGTGATGATTGTAATAGGGATACAATTATATGATTTGATTGTTAATAAATGTAGTTCCACTTTTTATGTCTGTTCCAATTTTGAGATTATGAATACATGTAATAGTTTTTAATAATGTTTGACTCGATGGCATATGGGTTGGGTTGGACACCTGAACAAGAGAACATATATATGTTTAGAGTATTCCTTCTTGATATGTGACCAGTCAATTATTATTGTGGATATTATACGACAACAATAATACATAAGACTATTGTGCATGTCGAATGATGGCTATGCCTCTTTAGATATGATATTTGATTTCAATTTGGATAGATTGATGCTCATTAAAGAACAAGTTCTACTGGACATATTCATTTTGTGAACGACACATGAAACCCATATCATGACAGTCAAAGCCATATGTCAACATGGTAATGGTGACTGTGATCATTTGACTTGAAGTCACTATAATGATCACATGATGTTATGTGTACTTTAACACTACCCAACATGACTATGAATCAGGGTTTCCTGACAAGTAGTGATTGGATGCATTGCAGATGGAATTTGTCCCTCCATTGGATGGATATCCTGGTCATATTATAAGTGATACTATGAAATGCATGGCCATGCTCATATGAGTCAATATTATATAGATATCAAACTATATAAATTGTTTTCTCTAGGTCAAGAAACATAGATTGAAAGAAAAGTGGATGACCACTTCATGCCTCTATATGAATCTGGATATATGTGACAAAGTAATGATACAATTATGGTAACATTGGTCACATTATAAGTTGAAGTTGTTCTATAATTTATTCCTATTATTTGCTTAGCAATGATGTGTTGCTAGATACCAATCTTTTTCTTATGATGTTTTAAACAACACTATCAACATGATAAAGAACCTACAAGGTCACACACATAAGGAAGCTTAAAGCAATTGAAGTTCACAATCGCACATATGATTAGAACAATTTTGAATTATGTACATGCTAATTTCTACAAATTCTAGCAAATGTACAGACTAGTCAGCCAATAGGATGGTTTGGATCAGTTGGTAGGATTGAATGCCAATCAACCGACTGATCACCAATCGGTCAAGCAACCAATCTTTCATGATAAACTACTCTTTTGATCAGCATGCATGCCAACCATTAGAGAGAAATCCTATACCTACACCCAAATTATGAAACAAAACAACTAGTTCTTGGCAAGCATGATTAACAAAGTATACGAAAAACACAAATAAATTTTTGTGTTTCCTTTTTCTATAAACATCATAAATGAATTTCACAACAAGGACAACATATTCATTTATCACAAATATTATCCATGTCTATTAAATAGGAATCAAATTTTATTTCTCACATGCAGTTCAGTGTACAATAGTTGCATGTACATGAAAGAACAAACTTGGTATATTACCCATACCAAGAAAGAGAGAGTACATTGACATTGTAGTATAGAATTTCTGTTCATATCTTCTTTGTCATGACCTCTCTAGTAGACTACTTACACCTAAAAATATTTGAACCAACCTCATGAGACTCATATAGAGCCCTAGTGAATGGATACCCACCTCTCAAGTTGAGTACATGCATCAACATCTGATTAAAAATATTGGACTTAAAAGAAACTTGTAGATATTACAAGTCTGACAGATAATTATAGCATTATTTTATGACAATAATCTAATCAATTACTTAAGGTATTCACTTAGTATAATCCTGACTATAATATATCTTTAGGAGCATAACTATGAACAAATCAACATATGTTAATTACTTAAGAATGACGGTTCAATTTTAGGAGTAACAAGTCAAGATCTTAGCAATTAGAATCCCAACATGACAATAACATGATCTTTCTAACACCCCACCAGTTGGACCAAGAACACATCCTATAGTCTTGGAGATGAAGTCCACACAAGACATGTCTACCAAAGAGGACTATTCAAATCACAAATAAACCAAATCATAATAAAAGTGGATATCAAATACCAACATAAACTAGATGTCAATATTTAAGATCAGATTCAATACTAGACAAACAAGGAAAAGGTATCAGATTATCTTTATAATAGAATGATAAATTTCCATATTAATAAACATATTCAACAATAATAATTTTATCAAATAGAAGTAAAAGGAATGTAACACAAATCCAACTCTTATTCCACATGACATGTCATCTATAATTCATTTACCACGAAACTATTTGACATGTACCTCAAGACTCACTGTCACTACCTTGGGGCCTAGCTGGATACCCTAAGATATCAAGAATAGACCCCGGTCCACAACAAGCTTGCCAATAGAGGCTCAGGTCCTCATCTTGGGTACACAAGATAGGAACCAATATGACTAAATATCACATATCATCACATTTCACATGTTTCATAGTTTTCATATCATCAGAGTTTATTCCTCATGGACATATACACTCGCAACATATGGTTAGGGCAAGAATCACACCAAATGAATCACTCCTATGTCACTGTGGTGTAATGTTTAAGGTCTCAATCCACACTCTAGAAATCCTTCTCATAATTCTCTAATTACTGCAACGAGATCCATTTCATTTCCCTAGTATGGACCTTAGGAAAACTCATAGTGTTCAGGGAACCTAACTAGATGTGTCATCATTTTACTTGTCTTATAGAAAATTCAAATCATCATAGTCGTATGTGTATATTCCTGGGCAACTAGAATGACATGAATTAGATTAGGCTTATCAAGAAAGACAACAGTTAAAACAACAATCACAACAATATAATGTTTGCAACATATATGTTTCTTTCCATTTCTAAACCATTCATATAAGTCATCATTAGTGGGCTATCAGTCTGAGACATCATCTCATTATCCAATATATACCCTAAGTAGGGTTTCTTAATTATGATCATTGCATGTTAATTCAATAATAACGTATTTCTTTTTAGGTCATTCCAGATTTTAGTTCTCATCAATATTTACAGAGTCACTAGAACTAACAACAATATAAGTATATGGACATCTTGTATAATTCATCATGCTCAGAGCAACTTTATCATACAACATATATTTATTCCATGTAATTTCTATAGATATGAATAAATCTCAAAGCAAAAATTTGCATAACACTTTAATGCTCCTTTTTTACTATATACTCTTCTTCAGTTAGAGTTATTATTCCATACACGTGATCTCATTTGAAATCCTTCAGAATAGACCACTACCAGAATACACATATTCTACAAACAACTACAATCACAAAATGTATTCTTATGCATCAATTCATATCCTTGAACTTTATCTTTTGATTTAATTAAACTACTCATTATTATCACATAGTTATTCATTCTTATGCATTCTTTAATCCCTCACTTGAGAACACTATTCATTATTATCACATAGCTATTCATACTAGGGTTTGAGTTGGGTTCCAATATCCAACTATTAATTTTATTCATTTTTCTTTCAATTCATTATCATTATTTGTAACTTCTTTCATTTCATGTTCACTACTATTATTGGAGTCAATCATTCTAAATTCAGTCAATCATTCTAAATTTACTTACTGCATAGAATTTTTGTCTCATTGAAATCATTCATAGTCTGATTTTAGTGTATTTTTTCAATTTAGGTTCACTGAAATATATTTAAAGTAAATAGATGGAAGACTTCCTCATACTCATTATGTTAATATTTCACTCATTACTTATCATCACAATTTAGTTCACCCATGTCCATTTCTATTCTTGCAATTATATATGTGTACCATGACATTTGACTACTAATGACATTTTGGCAACTAAAGCAATCATTAAAATCCTTATAAAACTCTAAAGTTAGGAAACACCATGGATTAGGGTTATTTCTTCTTACTCCTTTATCTCTAGTCATCTTCTTCGTTCATTATTATGTATCTAGTATAAAATCCTTGCATTCATATGGGGTTTCATTTACTCATTATTTGACAAACTATACTAGAATCAATGCACTAGGGTGAAATCATATTAATAAGACTTTTCACCTTCAATCAATCTAACATTTCCTATGGTTGAGCATTTCTTCACATTTACAGGGTTATATACAAGTCCGAGCTTTATCTACTGTAATCTTCGTAATACTGAATTTCTAGGGTTTTGAAGAAGTCATCCTAGTTTTGTACATCATGAGAATCTTATTATTCACTAGCCTTGCCATGGTGTAAATAAGGTCATTAAGCCTATTTCATCAAATGAAAACCCTAGTTTCCACTTCCACACAATTCATCCATCAATTATAAGTGCACAGTGATTTGTTAGCTCATTTGAGTCTATCTGGAAAAACTAACCCCAAACATGGAATACCTCCATCTCAAACCCTCATATTGATGCTTTAGTACATAACATGTGTAACTCTAGTAAAGATCTGAAGATACAATTGAGAAATCATTCTTATTAAGTTCCAACCGATTCTATACATGTCAACTCAATTTACAAACATACCATTCACTAGGTTGGTTTTAAGAAATATTCATATAATACAACATAGTTCTATATCGATGGGATTTTTGATAGGATTTGAATCATTAGATCAAGAACTAGACACATAAAAATCAAATAAAAGGGATCTCAATCAACATAAATGACTTCCCCAGAATCTTCCAGATTGATTTTCAAGCTGCATACAAATACTTTATTATTTTAACTGTATAGAATTGGACTCTCAACATAATAACATAGCTTAATAGGGAGATAAAAACTCACCACAAGTGCTAAGAACCTAAAATATGTCCCATATAATCTGAATTTATTAAAAGCCAACCAACATATAAAGATTGAATTCATTTCTTGCTCTTTTCATCTCAGAAACCCTAGAAAAGGAGAATGTAAGATAAAGAAAGAGAGAGAAAGAGAAAAGATGTTGATTTGATCTCTTCTTTTATTCAAATCAGAGGAAGGACGTAATTTATACATGAAAGAGAAGATTCACCATTCAAACCTACTATAAATGTAAACTTACTTGCATTAACCACTCCTTACAAGATAAAATCCTAGATCAACATTTCCACCTCCTTCCTCACTCAACCCCTAATTCTCCATCTCTCTCTAGGATTTTGTTTATCTGGAATGAATCAAGAAATATGGAAGCTACAAGAGTGCTAGGTTACATATATACAACAATTAAGGTACATGGGATAATTGCAAAGATAACCCACATTACATTTTCTTCTATTTCAATAGATTTTTCTGTCATTTAGCTTTACTGAAAACATCATATGCAATCAATCAAAACATCTCCAAAAATTATGAAAATTTAGTATTTTTTCTGAAATGAAGTTTGAATTTTTTTATTGTCTAAAATGAATTCTTAGATATATAGATAAAATTTCAAATAATTCTAAATTACCGATAAATAACTAAAAATCAAATACGACACTGTTATATTACAAAGAACGCGGCATAGTCGGGGGAATTTGACCAATAAACATATTCAAACAACATCCAAAAGTTCTAAAAACTTGCATATGTTGGAGTTATCCAAACTATAACCAAATTTCATATTAATCCAAGTTACTTATAAAATACCAAAAAAGTTATTACACCATTATATTAATTAAATTTTGTATTCATGCACTTTCAAAATCCAAATTTTGAAATGACTACGGTTTTAACTTGCAAATCCTAATTATGTATACCAAAGAATGTTTTAAAGTGTTTCATGAAGTTCAAAATATCATAACTATTATCATTAATCCATCTTAATCAAGGACTAATCTAGTAAAAATATAATCATACAAGTAAACCTTAATTAACTAGTTAAGATGAAACTGGTCCATTTTATATTCTGCCCATTTTTATGATTTAGTCCCAAAATCCAAGAAAAGGTGTGGAAGAATTTCATAAAATCAAGTTGTTTGTCTCTCTTGGCATCTTCTTATCATGATTTTTTAAGTTAATGTTCTTCCTTATTACACCATTTTCTCACTTCTTCGATTATCACACTAAAATTTTGAATTTATCGATATGTGACACATACCTTGTATCCTATCACCATCATATACCTATTTGAGTATTGCAGATATTTTTTCACAAATGTTGTTAATACATCAATAATAAGACATCATTCACATCACCTTTCATATTCTTTAAATTTTGATTTTTATCTCATAGATCTTGATTACATTTATTATGTATTATTGTCCACATCAATTTTCTTTAAAAAACATTATTTCAGTGGGTATCATTCTTGGTTTTTAGTTTTTAGTTTTTTCTTATAATTTCATATTCATACTCATATTCAAATTCATTAGGAATGAGCTTCATAATCTATTATATTCATTCATCATTCTCATATCAAAACTTCATGCTTGTCTTAGATTACATATTTAATTACACAATCCTTTCTCTTTTTCCAATTTATCCTTTTTATTACCATCATGCATCTTGTTATACTCCCAAACTATCTTCATCTGGATGCTTGGTTAGGGCACGCAAAAAAATTACAGTCAGAAGTTCCACACTAATTTATCCCGACATTCAGATACTTGATCAGTGTAGTTGAATATTGAGTTTAGTCAGTATGCATATCATTTAGGTTACATTCAACATCCAAATTATCATTTAACCCTAGATCCTATTGCCCTTGCAGATTCATCTGACCTAAGATTTGATACCATGTTGTCTTGACCGCTCTTTTGATCAACACACATGACAACCATTAGAGAGAATCCCTAAACCTCAACCTAGATTATGAAAACAAACAACTAGTTATTGTCAAACATGATTAACATGACATACAAAAAACACATGCAAATTTTTCCTTTACCTTTTTTTCATAAAACCTCAAAAATCAATATCACAACAAGGATAACAAAATCATTTATTAAAAATCTTATTCAACTCTATTAAATTGAAATCAAATCTTGTTGTTCATATGCAGTTTATTTTGCAACAGTTTCATGTACATAAAAAAATAAACTTGGTGTACTACCCATATTGAGAAAGAGACAACACATGAACATTCTAATTTAGATTATTTTGTTCAAATATTCTTTGTCACGACCTTTCTGCTGGATAAAATTATACCTAAAAACATTTGAAAAAACCTTATGAGACTCACATAGAGCCCCAGTGAGTGGATACCTCTCACTCAAGTTGAGTACATACATCAATATCAGATTAAGTATATTGGACTTAAAAGAAACTTGCAAATATTACTAAGTCTAACAAATAACTCTAGCAATATTTTATGATAATAATCTAATCAATTAGACAAGGTATTCACTTAGTCTTATACCAACTTTAAAACATCTTTAAGAACATGTCTCTGAAAAGATCAATAGATTACTTAAGAATGATAATTAAATCATAGGAGTAATAAGTCAAATCGTATCCATTAGAATCTAGACATAACAATAAAATCATCTTTTTGACACCCCACCAGCCAGACCAGGAACACATCATGTTGTCTTGAAGCTGAAGTCCACATAAGGAATGTCTATCAAAGAGGACTATTCAAATCACAATTAAAACCAAATCATAATAAGAATGAATCTCAAATTCCAGCATAGCTAGATGTCAACATTTAAGATAAGATTTCACACTAGACAAATAAGAATAAGGCATCACACTATCTTTATAACATAATGATAAAATTCCATAATAAGAAACATATTCACCAACAATAGATTTATTAATTAGATGAAAAATGAATATAACATAAATTCAAATCTTATACTATATGGCTTGTTATTTTTTAATTGATTTTCCCTAAAACTATTTGGCTTGTACCTCACAAAGTAGATGTCACCACACTTGATTCTCATGTCAATGACTCACCATCATTATCTTAAGGTTCATCCAGCCACCCTAAGATATCATTAATAGACCCTGGTCCACAACTAGTGTAACGCCCATCCTAAGCACACACATGCATGTAGCGAAAGCAACATAGAGTTATATGTAACTCATGTACTCAAGGGGGCATTACATAAAGTTGGCATTCATAACAACAATATAACCAATCTCACAAATTGAAGTATTAAAAACATTCTCATGATTGTTCATACCAAAGTAACATAAATGTTATTGCATGAAAAACTCATTTAACATCTTGAATATCTTCTCTACTGTTCTAAATATTAAAATATATAGTTGAGTCTCTAAACTTGAGTATCATCTTATAGTTGGAACCTACCAGATCTTAGCATGCTCTATCCATGTTCTTTGAGTCTCTAGGATCTACTCTGCCCCTACTCATCACATGCGGACATATCCTCCCATCCATGCATTGGAAAAATAGTTGTTAGCGTAAGTGGCATGAATATTCTAGTATATGCAATAATGAAGAAATAAGATACTACAAAATATTCTTGAATGTTATAAATATAAAACTAACATAAAAATCTGTATAAAATATGAAATATAAATATCTCTTCTTTCTTTAACTTAGTTCTTATCTTTTTACTATATCTTTCTCTAGAGATATTTACTCTGGTACCTGGGTCTCATGACCTATATTGAGGTGCTTGGGCCACATAACCTACACTCTAGGCCTGGGTTATGTCTCTGAATCAGCTTGCACTCTGATGCCTGGGCCACATGACTTGCACAAAGGGCCTGAGTCATGTCTCTCTTATCTTAATCTCTTTCACTATACTTATAAATGAGCTTGTGTGCATGCTTTGAACTAATTTTTCTTTTATTTATGACTTTTATCTGATTTATGTTCACCATTATACTATTATCCCTCCTCTATTGACACTGAAGTGTCCTCTATGGTGCAATGCACCTCTATTGGCACAGTGTGCCCTCTATTGACGTTGAAGTGTCCTCTATGGTGCAACGCACCCTCTGTTGGCACAATGTGCCATTTGAAATGGAGTAAACACTCCTTTGAATTGGCAACATATGCCTTTGAATTGTCCCAAGACTCTTTGAATGAGGACAAATCAAATAATGTATTATTAATGTTCTAGTATCATTTTCTATATTTGTTCTTAGTTTCTTATATGTGACTCTTAATCTCTTATCTCTAAATCAACTCTATTATCTTTGTATATGTATCTCTATTCTTAATTCAAATTGAATCTAACTCTGGATATAAAATCTAATATTCTTATTATCTGATGAATCCTAATTTGAAGCCCTATTTTAACCTGAGGACTTATCATAATTCTATATCATATTTTTTTACAACTGAGATAAAGGCTTAAGCAAATAAGTTGTCTGAATATAGAAATACCAAGTATATGAACATGGTTTAAGTACCGAATATCTCAAATAGGATCTCTCAAAATAACTTAGTCTCTTTAAAGTCTCATGAAATCTGATCTTAACATGAATCTTAGTGTGTCATTTAAGTTTCAATCTTAAATCTCAAATTTTAAAAGTGGAAGCTTACAATAAATTATCTTGCAACTTAATCATGACTTAATGGCTTTTACTCTTATATCATATCATGCTTAATTATTAGATCTTAATCGTCTAAGAAATCTAAACAACATTTAGTTGTTAGATCTTAATCTATCCGGTAAATCTCAATGGTATATTTCTATTTGAAATCTTAAATATAAAGTAAACCCACATAATAAGTATGACTATCTTAATTGCATATCTTATCTTGTATTCTTTTTCATTAATATGATTCTTTACTACGAAATTTTATAGGAATATTATCCTATAATTTTTCTCGTGAACCTAGTTCATGAATCCCAATTATTCTAAGAAATTTTAATAACATATCTCTACTTGAGACATTGTATATATTAGAGAACACCGTCATGGAGGTGTGAAAACTTTGATTTGCACCTCTTACTTAATATCTTAGAATAGTAGAACACATAAATCGTAATGTCTTATCTGAGAAACATGTAAATATTTTGAGCTTAATAAATATGAATACTCATAGGCATGAACCACTTACCTCTTATGAAGAAAATCTAGTTTCACTTCATAGACTGAGAAGTCCCTAATCGTGTTCTCTAGTTGAAGAAACCTAATACCTTGTTCAGTCAACAATCATTTATTAATAAATATATTCTCCTTAGTTTCTAGGGTTTTATGGTTCTTGGCTAAAAGAAGAAAATTTGGGGTCAAATAAGGTTTGAGTACTAGTCCATCATTTAGATCTCAAAAAATTGATAAACTTTCATATATGACTTGTTTCTATAGGACAAACCATTCAAAAGATACAAATTAATGAAATATGACCAATCAGGAGCAAGATATAAGCATTTAATAATTTTAGATTCAGATAAATTGAAGTGAAAAGATAGAACAACCCCTCTCATTATTTTCCTATTACATGTGTGACAGGGGCGAGTTCATCAAATTGACATTTAAATCAATCGGCAATTGCTCAATGAGACAAAATGGAAAACCTGAAACTATCCCTGCATGTGTGACCAATACATTAACATTGTGAGGACAGAAAAGTCTTCTTTAGCCCAAGCTTCTTCTTCTATGTTGAACCATGGTGCTACTAGTTTGCTGAAGCAATGAAGACCGAATCCAGATTTGTCATGCTCACAACTTGGGTGGAGGAAAATGTCTTTATTGTCTCCAGCATTAACCTGTGGTCCCAATGAGCCATGAATATAGCTCTGGGACAACAAGGAACACAACTACTCACAATCACCATTATATGAGGGGAGTGTGTTCTTCTCTTGATCAAAGATCCTAGAACTCAAAGAAAAGATTCAAGGATCTTTTTATGGAATATGTCTCATTTGCCCAAGCACGAAGCATCAAACCGTGGTAAACAAATAATAACATCCACATGAAAACTACAACTACCCCGCCATGGCTAGAAATGGAGCATCGAAATCCAGACTTAAGAAATTGGCCTAAATGCATTGAGGCATGTAAGTTAAAGGTAAACGACCATTGGATTATCTATTGGGTGTGAGAGAAAAGAAAGCACGAGGAGACCAGGGAAGCGTGACCAAAAATAGTGGATTTTGTAACACAGTTATAGTGCCAAAGAGATTGAAGAAGGGGAATCAAAATAACCTATAGAGGGCCAACATTGACTACATAGAAAGCTTCACCAAGAAATTCTGAATCATTCGCTAGCTTCGACGTGTATGAAGGTGATCTGGAACCCTCATACGAACCTCTGTCGGCTATAAGAGGAAGTCGATGTTGGTAGGAGTAGTTAATATCCCCTTTAGCAGATTCATGGTGCTGGGTTGAGCTTATGGGATCCCCATGGTGCGTGAGGGGAAAATTGAAATAGGGTGGGAGGCCAAAATCCATCAGTCGATGTCTAGAGAGTTCAACATTATCTGTGAGAGGGGTGGGTCAGTCTAGGTGTTATAGAGAACAAAACCTAGCACAACTAGGGATCTGTCCATTCGCCAGATCATGCCAAAGTTGTAGATAACATTATCATAAGATGAGATAAAACTAGGGGCGAGAGAGGCAGTGATTGAAAACAACACTACAAGATAGTCCAGTTGACAATGGACTTGGGTGGAGGAGAAGACTACTCGCTCGCAGACTCACAAAACTCGACTCGGATAGGATGAATAAAGGTTTGCATGATAAATGAAACCATGATTCAAGTAATATCATACCATAGTCCATTCACTTTGGCATAACATATTTTAAGACTATCTTCCTTAATCAAATTGGGATAGAAAACCTTGTCCAATTAGATTGAAACTTGGTACCCAATATAATTGGACCATGTCGATCATGATTTCAGAGTCAACATTAACTTATGAGATGTTCTTGTATGAGTTTCACTACAATTAGGGTTTAAGTCACATATATTGATATTAGTTCTTAAACTTCACATCAATTATTAGTATCGAGGATTTAGAATCAAAGTTTTAACATCTTACTTCTACCACAGTTATAAGGCATTATCTTACATGAATTGTGATATTGTAATGTCATGTCATAATAATACTAATTAATCTCTTAGATATACACTTACATTATATTGTATGGCACATTTGCATAGAAGGCCTTCAAGTTTTGTTAAATTTGTATTTGATAACATACTTTAACCTTATTCTAAATTGAGTCCTTTTTGTAAAGTTTGGGATGTTATAGTTCTACCCACCTCAAATAAATTTCATCCTTGAAATTTGATTATTCTACCCACCTTAGGGTATCACATATCCTATGTACGCTAGATCTAATATTTACTTAATACATCATTTGCATTCTCATGGTGTGAAATTCACATGGCTCTCATTATCAAGAAAACATGTGAATATACTAATTAAATCTAAATTATACCTTCACCATCTATCATGGAAGATGCTCTAGCTTTCCTCTTATATGGGACTAAATTAGGGTTCTGGTTCACTTAAAAACTAGATGACTTATCTATGTCAAAATATCTACCATTTATATGCATTCTCCATCTTACTATGTGTATGATTAGGTTTGGGTGACTATATGTCTCAAATTTTTAATGCTAACTGTTATTTTCTTTGTTGCCTTTGGAGCATGCTGACCGATCAAATATGTCAGCTGGTCATATATTTAGAGGTGACATGTCTAATCACACTTATCTTAGCACCTCTCTCATGCACATGTCCCATACCACATGCACTTGAAATGACAAGACAAGTATGATTATGCACATAACATTCTCTCTTCAAAACCCCATAATCTTGTGTCCCATACCAAAAACATGTGGGAAAAAGAGAGAGAATGTTATATACAACTATAGTGTTAACATAGAAGTCTAAGACATCTAGGCACATAACCCTAATTTTATCTAAACTTTTGTCTCCCGTCTATACCTCTACTTCGATTTCTAATAACTTTCATGCACTTCTTCTATACCTAAGGCTACTATCGATCTTTCAGTTGTACTCTACTCTCACTTAGCTTCTTATATGGTGATCTTAAGTAAGAACATGAGAATTCATCTGGTGGCCAACTATAATGTTGCTACGATACCATATTGTAACGCCCACTGTAAGCATACACATGCACATAGCAGAAGCAACACAGAGGTATCCATAACTCGTGTACTCAAGGGGGCATTACATAAAATTGGCATTCATAACAACAATATAACCAATCGCACAAACTAAAGTATTAAAAACATTCTCATGATTATTCTTACAAAAGTAACATAAATGTTATTACATAAAAAACTCATTTAACATCTTGAATGTCTTCTCTAATGTTCTAAACATTAAAACATATAGCTGAGTCTATAAACCTAAGGATCATCTTATAGTTGGCACCCCCACTAGATCTTAGCATGCTCTATCCTTGTGCTCTAAGTCTCTAGGATCTACTCTGCCCCTACTCATCACCTGCGGATATCTCATCCCCAACCATGCATTGAAAAAATGGTTGTGAGCGTAAGTGGCATAAGTATTCTAGTATATGCATTACTGAAGAAATAAGATACTACAAAATATTCTTGATCATTATAAACATGAAACTAACATTAAACTCTGTATAAAATCTAAAACATAAATATCTTTTCTTTCTTTAACTTTATTCTTATCTTTTTACTTTATCTTTCTCTAGAGATCTATACTCTGGTACCTGGGTCTCATGACATGCACTGAGGTGCCTTGGTTCACATAACCTACACTCTGGGCCTCAGTTATTTCTCTGAATTGGCCTACACTTTGGTGCATGGGACACATGACTTGCACAAAGGGCATGAGCCATGTCTCTCTTATCTTAATCTCTTTCATTATACTTATAAATGAGATTGTGTGTATGTTTTGAAGTAAGGTTTCTTTCATTTACAACTTTTATCTGATTTGCGGCTACCATCATACGATAAGTCATCCTTTGTTGACACTAAAGTGTCCTCAATGGTGCAATGCACCCTCTATTGGCACTACATCCCTCTATTGACATTGAGTGTCCTCTATGGTGCAACACACCCTCTGTTGGCACAACGTGCCCTATGAAATGGAGTAAACACTCCTCTGAATTGGAAACAGATGGCTCTGAATCATCCCAAGACTCTCTGAATGAGGACTTATCATATGATGTACCTTATTATCTGATAAATCTTAATTTGAAGCCCTATTTAAACCTGAATACTTAACATAATTCTATATCACATTTTCTTACATCTGAGTTAAAGGCTTAAGAAAATAAGCTGGTTTGAATATAGAAATACCAAGGATATGAACATGGCTTAAGTACCAAATATCTCAAATAGGATCTCTGAAAAAATAACTTAGTCTCTTTAAAGTCCCATTAAATCAGATCTTAACATGAATCTTAGTGAGTCATATGAGTTAAAATCTAAAACTTTAAATCTCAAATCTTAAAAGTGGAAGCTTACAAAATATTATCTAGCAACTTAATTGTAACTTAATGCATTTTACTCTTATATCTTATCATGCTTAATTATTAGATCTTAATCATCTAAGAAATCTAAACAACACTTAGTTCTTAGATCTTAATCTATCCCGTAAATCATAATGGCATATTTCTATTTGAAATCTTAAATATAAAATAATCCCACATAATAAGTATGACTGTCTTAATTGCATATCTTATCTTGTAGTTTTATTCATTAATATGATTCTTTACTAAGATATCTTATAGGAATATGATCCTTTAATTTTACTTATGAACCTGGCTCATGAATCCCAATCATTCTAAGAAATATTAATAACATATTCCTACTTGAGACATTATTTATATGAGAGAACATCATCATAGAGGTGTGAAAATTTTGATTTGCAAATCTTACTTAAAATCTTAGATAGTAGAACACATAAATCATAATGCCTTATCTGAGAAACATGTACATATTTTGAGCTTAATAAATATGAATACTCATGGGAATGAACCACTTACCTCTTATGAAGAAAAGTTAGTTTCTCTTCATAGAATGAGAAGTCCCTAATTGTGTTCTCTGGTTGATGAAACCTAATTACCATGTTCAGTCCACAATCATTTATTAATAACTATATTTTCCTTAATTTCTAGGTTTTTAAGGTTCTTGGATAAAATATGAAAATTCGGGGTCAAATAAGGTTTGGAGTACTAATTCATCATCTAGATCTTGAAAAATCGATAAACTTTCATATATGACTTATTTCCATAGGACAAACCATTCAAAAGATACAAATTATTGAAATCTGACCAATCAGGAGCAAGATAGAAGCATTTAATATTTCAAGATTCAGATAGATCAAAATGAAAAGATAGAACAACCCCTAACATTATTTTCCTATTACAGGTGTAATAGGGGTGACTTGGTCAAATTGACATTTAAATCAACTGGCGATTGCTCAATGAGATGAATTAGATAAACTCAAAACTACCCTAGCATGTGTGGCCAATACATTAACATCGTAAGGGCATAAAAGTCATCTTTAGCCCAAGCTCCTTCTTCTCAGTTGAACCATGGTGCTACTAGTTTCATGAAGCAATGACGATCGGATCCAGAATTTATCATGCTCGCAACCTGGGTGGACGAAAATGTCTCCATTGTCTCCAACATTAACTTGTGATCCCAATGAGCCATGGATAGAGCTTTGGGACAACAAGGAACACAACTACTCACCATCACCATAGTATGAGGGGAGCATGATCTTCTCTAGATCAAAAATCCTAGAACTCATACAAAAGATTCAGGGTTCTTTTCATGGAATCTGTCTCGTTTACCAAGCATAAAATATCAAATTGTAGTAAACAAATAATAACATCCATAGGAAAACTGCAGCTGCCCCGCCATGGCTAGAAATGGAGCATTGAAATCCAGACTCGAGAAATTGGCCTAAATGCGTTCAAGCGTGTAAGTTAAAGGAAAAAAGGCCTTCAGATTATCTACTGGGTGTGAGAGCAAAGAAAGTACAAGGAGACTAGGGAAGTGTGACCAAAAATAGTGGATTTTGCAACACACTTATAGTGCTAAAGAGATTGAAGAAGGGGAATAAAAATAACATGTAGAGGGCCAACATTGACTACATATAAAGCTTTGCCAAGAAGTTCTCAATCATTCATTGGCTTCGATGAATATGAAGGCGGCATGGAACCTTCATCGGCTAGAATAGGAAGTCAATGTTGGGAGGAGTAGCTCCGATCCCCTTTAGCAAATACATGGTGTTGGGTTGACTTTCTGGGAGCCCCATGGTGCGTGAGGGGAAAACTGAAATAGGGTGGGAGGCCAAAAACCATCGGTGGATGTTTAGAGAGTTCAACATCGTCAGTGAGAGGGGTGGGTCAGTGTTGGTTGTTTACACTAACGAGTTTCAATCCAAGAAGGATAGTTTACTCAACTTAACCAAACTCCGCAAGTATACGGAGGTAGTATAGTCAAGGTTGAACACAAGGAGCTTAGCTAACTTAATTGAGCGCAGCAGTACTAAAGTTCAACAATCTAGACCGATATTAAAAAGTAGAGAAGATTTGTTTAAAAGCATAAAATTCATATTTTAACTATAGGAAATTCAGATTTTAACTAGCAAACAAGGACTGTAAAAGAAGTTCGATTTCATAAGTATTGGAATCTTGGACATTAGGATTTCATTCACACATCTTAGCAATCAAGGGAACACAATAATTTAAACATACATAAGTTCTTGTCTCAAGGAAAGGTTGTGTTACATTTCACCTCCCGGTGTAAATGCAACGATCGCAACTTAAAACAACACTCTCGTGTATGAATTTCATTTTTTATCACAAATAGTTCCTCAACTCATTCCTCTCTACTCTCATAGTAGAGGAAAGGTTGCCAAGAAGGGCACCTCCATACATCCCTACTTATCTTCTCAGATCAAGCAAGAAAGCAGAAAACATGCACATAAGGTGGCCAGCAATACATATAAGAAAAGAGTAAGCCGGTGCTTTCATGGTTAAGAAATAAGAAGCATAGTATTTAGTATGAAATTACTTGTTCCATACATGTTATGACATTGGAGTTACTCTCTCATGCCCAAGAAAAGGGAGTCTACTAGTCCATAATAATGTACAACAGATTTGCTACAGAAAATTTAGTTCTAGACATGGTTTAGAGAGGAAAAGACAAAGAGAACTGAAGATATAACCACAAGAAGCAAGAATTCCGGCTTGAGGACGAAATTCCCCTTCTTTAGCTACTCCAAGACGAACTAGCTCCTCTCCCAAGAAGCTACTCTGAGTTGGGGAAGCTTGGTTGCACCTTGAAGGAGACAATGGAGAAGTGAAGAAGAAGAAATGATGTCTTTATGCAAGAAACCACCTTGGATCCCTCCAAATTCGCCTTCCTCTGCTCTCCTTTGGCTCTAGAACAAGAGAAACTCTTCAAATGATCGAACGTAACTGTCCCTTGCCTTCCCTCTTTGTTTTAAAATCGTATTCTGAATTTTTGAATTTCTGAAACTACCAGGTGCATGCCGTGTATTTTGAGTGCACGCCGTGCATCTGCAGTGCAGTTGGCATCAGGCTGATCTGTGCACGGCATGCGCTGAGGATATGCACGCCGTGCGACTTTCCAGAACTTTTCTTTAGCAGTTTGCGTTTCAGGTGCACGCCGTGCATGAGGATATGCACGTCGTGCATTCTTCTGGCTGAACGAACCGATTTTTCTCTGGAATGATGCACGCCGTGCATTCTGCTGTTTCAGCGAACCGGTCTTTCTCTGGAATGGTGCACGCCGTGCATTTTGATCTGCACACCGTGCATTTTTCTGTTTCAGCAGAACTAACATCCGAATTCAGTTCTTTTTGTGGCAAATCTGCAATGCAAGTTATGGGATAAGTAGAATAACAAAAAGATGGCAAAACTAATATGAAAAGAGACTAAATTATGTCAGAATGAACCAAATTTGTGTGTATTAACATGTGAAAAGATGATATATAATTCACACAACAAATCTCCCTAAGCTTGAACTATTGCTTGTCCTCAAGCAAAAAGGAACATGGTTATATTTAAGTAGAAAAAATTTGTTCATGCATGAATGAAATGAAAGAGAATATGCAATTAGCTCAGTCAACTATGTACTTTGTGCTTGTATTCATCGTTATCATCTCAAATTTTCAACATCCTAGACAGAATATTAAGTTCAGCATAGTTGGTTTCAAATCAAGCGAAAAGTTCAACAAGACAACACTAAGTAGAGTTTGGATAAACAGGCCAAACAATCAGTGCATGTACATAACAAACTTTCAGCTAGTATGGATATAAGATGATCAAATTGATGTTAACATTAACAAACTTAGCTGCACACTTTTTCATATGGATATGATAATGAGATTTTTGGGTTTCCGACATTCGGCTGCTAATTTAGGCTTATGCTCACGAGGAATGTCGGTTGGGGTGTTGTTTTTACCCTCTTTTGATTTTTCATATCACCTAACCATCGTTGCCAGATCGGACTCACACTAGGCTAGCATAATATGTGGGCCATATGCCATCTTTTATTGGGTGAAGATAAATTATTGATTGTGTAGCACCAAAGAGTCAACTAGAATGTTAAAGTTAGCAAGATTTTGATCGTTCTTTTGAAAAATTTTCACTGAAAAGTCTGTTTGCAAATGGACTAAAAGTTTGGCAAGAATATCCCATATTCTAAAAATTTGTTGCAAGTTAATTTTCCGCAAGAATTTGAAATCATTACATGTATTGGGTAGTCCAAGATGTAAAAATTTGAGATATCAAGCTACAAACACAATTCACATCAAAGTACATGGGAAAATTTCAACTTTTTTTTTGGTGCGAAAGCTCTCCAGTGTCTTTTTATATTTTTGGGAAGAAGGAAGGGTAAGGAACAAGATCAGTGTCTAACAACCGTTAACTGATCAAAACTCAGCAGGCAAGAAGCCTAGCTGAAGCAACCAACAGAAAAACTCAGCAGGCAAGAAACCTAGCTGAAACAACAAACAGAGAAACAACTTTCTGCACATGAACTAATGATTCAGAAGGCTAAGTATACTTTGCATCTTGAGCCAATGAACCTCTATTTTAGTATATCTATTCTCATGAACACGGATATTTCTTTCGTTCTAGAGAGTATATAAAGTCAGTAAGGCACATAAGTGGGCATTCTTACTCAACCAATTAATTAGATCCTCGCAGCAGCTTGGAGAAGGACCATATGAATGGCCTTTAGCCCACAGCTCCTTAGAATAAGGACATTCAAACATCACATGAGCCACATTCTCACAGTCATTTCTGCACAGGAGACACATAGACGAAGAGGGAATACCCATCTTCATAACATAATCAGTAGTCAGCAACTTGTAGTGAGCTACCTTCCACGCATGCATCTGGTAATTCCTCGGGCATTTGAACTTCCATACCCATTTGAAAACCTCCGAACTAGCACCCTTTTCCCTAATAGTATCGTAGATAAAGGAGAAACTAGGAGTCAGAACCCCATTGAATCTTACTGAATCGCAACCTCCTGAAATGAGACAGCTCTCCTTCAGCATCTTCAGAATGGGAGCATTTCTTCTGTTGTTTGGGATACACCAGTTCCCATTTTTTATAATCTGATTAAGAGGAGCACCATGCTGAATCCCAATACTTAGAGCCAACTTAGACCCAATAACATCCAACAAAAACTTATTGCCATACATCCAAGGGTCACCCCATAAGCTAATACGACTACCATCCCCAACAGAGAAATTAAGGTAAGGAACCAGCAGGTCTCTGACACGAACCAATTGGTTCATAAGCCAAGAGTGTGAACTTTGATTGTTAAGAGCCCAAATCGAACTCTTGTGAAGGTACCTTTCATGAACCCACCTGACCCAGAGACTGTCTTTCTTTGCTACAATATTCCATAGATTAACAATAGCTGCAGAGTTGATAGAAGTTCTCAAATCATTGATGTTTAAACCCCCTTCCTCCTTAGGACGAGTAATGCTTCTCCACTTCACAAGATGAACCCCTCTTTTATCATCAGATCCTCCCCATAAGAACTTCCTACATACCTTCTCAATATCATCAGCAATAGCACTAGGCAGAGGAAAAATAGAGGACCAAAACCTTTGGACAGCCATGATAGTAGACTGAATGAGCTCCAAACGACCCACCATAGATAAAAGTTTCGATTTCCATCCATCTAATCTAGCCTTTATTCTATCCATCAAAGTAGCACAAAAGTTCTTCCTGAGCTTCCCCATAAACAAAGGAACTCCAAGGTATCTCTGAGGCAGAGTACCTTCATCGATATTCAGAATGGCTTTCATCTCCTTCTTATCCACATTACAGCTGTAGAAAACAGCACTTTTAGAAGGGTTTAGACGTAAACCAGTCAAATCCTTCAAGTCTTCAAAAAGAGATTTGATATTCTGAGCATTATGAGCATTAGCCTCAGAGAAAATCATCAAATCGTCCGCAAAGATTAGATGAGATAATTTAAAATTTGCAGAAGCTCTAAGCGGATTGATCTTCTTGTCATCAACAGCCTGCTTCATCAAGATGGTAAAACATTGCATAACAATCACAAACAAATACGGAGCAAGAGGATCACCTTGCCTCACTCCATTGCTCGGGCAAAAAGGTTCGAGAGGTTCACCGTTAAAAAGAACTTGATAAGAAGTTGTGAAGAAAATTTCCTTAATCCTAACTAACCAGCAGTTAGGAAAATTCATCATTCTCAAGATAGCAAACAGAGCATCCCAGTTAATTGAATCATAAGCTTTAGAAAGATCCGCTTTGATGCACATTCTAGGAGTACTTTGAATCCTATTAAAATCATGAATGATTTCATTGGATAACAGAATAGCGTCTTTAATGCTCCTATTCTTCACAAAAGCACATTGATTAGGGCTAATAAGCGAAGGAAGCACTACTTGCAATCTATTAGTCAGAATTTTAGATATGACTTTATAGATAACATTGCAAAGAGATATGGGCCTCCAATTCTTCAACTCGACAGTATCATTGCTCTTAGGAATAAGACAGACAAAAGTTCTGTTTGCCTCTTTCAGCAGTCTACCTGTTCTGAAGAAATCAAGAATGGCACCTATAATATCATTTTTAACATCCTTCCAACAATGTTTAAAAAATTTGCCATTAAAACCGTCAGGACCAGGACTTTTATCACAATCTAAACTCATAAAAACATCTTCAATCTCCTTCGGGGTAACAAACTTATCCAAAGAAGCCTTTTGACTCTCATCAAGACGAGGAAACACCAACTGATTGAGTTTAGCAATATCAGCTCTTTCATTCTTGTCAAAGATGTCTTTATAAAAACTAACCACAACTGCTTTAAGAATCTCAGGATTGGTTTCCAAGGAGCCATTAATGTTAAGACATCTAATAGAATTCCTGTGCCTTCTAGTTCTTAAAGAGGAGTAGAAAAACTTAGAGTTCATATTACCTTCCTTCAACCATCTAATCCGAGACTTTTGCCTGAGTAAAGACTCAAACTGCACATAGGCCTCCTTAGCCTTTTTACGAGCAACAACAACATCATGAATAAGGTTCATATCAGAAGGATTGCTATCCAGAGCACTTTGGACACGATTAGACTCAGCTTCAAGCAGTCTAAAATTATCTTCCAGATTCCCAGCTTCTTTGTTCCATTTAATGAGGCTAGCTCTAACTCTTCTAAGCTTGTTATACACAATAAACATAGGAAACCCATCAACATCGTTTCTCCATTCATCACTAACAACCTCTCTAAAACCATCCTTAGAACACCAAGCATTAATGAATCTAAACGGGCTTTTAATAGATTTCCTATTCCCCAGCTGAAACTCAATGAGCCTGTGATCACTCATAGACGAAGGATGGACAGTAGCTTTAACTTCAGGACAGCACAGAAAAAAATCAGAATTAAGAAGAATTCTATCAATCTTTGAAATAACAAACGTATCCCCATCCTGATGATTATCCCAGGTGAAGAAAGAACCATCAGTATCAAGCTCAAATAACCCCGTATGAGTAAGGCAGTCATTAAACTCTTCCATGCATTTCTTTGAAGGAGGATCTTTACTAATACGTTCACCATCTTTTCTAACAGCATTAAAATCTCCTATGAGACACCAAGGGCAAGAAATGGAATCAGATAGATGTTCAATATCACTCCACAACTTGGATCTATCATAATCATCATTGTGACCATAGACGCCAGTCAAAAGAAAGGATTTATAATCAACAGTAACATTCAAATGCACATACTGATCAGACTCTTCAATACCATTGATATTGCACACATCTTGTCTCCAAAGAACCAGAACTCTACCCAAAACGTGAGACTTATGATTAGAAATCCAAGAAAAACCAGGAAAAAACTTATTCACAAGCATAGTAATTTTCTGCATTCTAACTTTCATTTCAGAAAGAACGATAATATGAGGATTCCTCCTACTAACCTCCTCCTGGACTTTGAGGATCTTGTTATTAAGACATCTCACGTTACAGGCCACAATAGTTAGAGAAAAATTATCCATTGGAACTACTTTCATCCAGTACTTCACTGGGCAGATGACCTTCCCCAAATTTGTTAAATCTGTTGTTAAGGATAGCTTTTTGATCTGCAATCTTCTTTGTTGCCTTTGCTTTCTTCTTATTACCAACAACTTTAAATTCAACTTCCTTAGCTTTAACAGCTTCTGCAGGTGTACTATCAGGCGTAATATCGATCACCTCATCTGCTTTAACCCTTTTGCTTCTTTCTTCGAAATCTTTAACAGCTAACTCAAAAGCTTCTTTCTCCTTCTCTGTCAGCTTGTCGGTATTATAACTTGGAATCCCATTAGATTCTCCTTCCGACCCTTCATCCGACAAAGGTTTATCAAGATCACTAGCCGGGCCAGAACTAACCGGAACCGCACTTGCCGCGACAGGCTCTACTGCTTTCTCCTGAGCTACCTTCGACACCCAAACTTTCTTGACAACTTTACCACATTCGCCATGCCCAAACAATCCACATGAATTGCACTTTTCTGGTCTCCACTCGTATTCAAATTTGATCGTGTGTGTAGCATCTTCATCAGAACAGAGGTCCAGTTTATCCGGAAAATTAAATTCAACAGGAATCAGAACTTGAAGTCTGGCGAACTCCATTCGTTTGCATTCACTCGTAAGCCTATCTGTACATAAAGAAATACCCAAATAGGAACCAATACGGTCGAACATACGCTTATCCCATAGCTCCAGCGGAATATCATGTACACGAACCCATATTGGAATATCAGTCAGTTTGAATCTCAAAATGATATCACCCAGCTTCCATCTGAGAAGGACAACTGATTTACCTTTGACAGTCCAGACACCCCCTTCCAGAACGTCTTCAAGATCCTGACTCTCAGAAAATCTAACAATGAAGAACCCTTTTCCTCTCCCGATGACTTCTATGTTCCCTGCAACTTTCCAGATCTGAGTGAAGTAGGCCTCAAGGGTAGGGAGATGCGGTTTGAAACCCACTATGTATCCAGCTAGACAGTTCCTCCATCTCTCCGAGTTTTCAACAGCTTCCTTCCTTGGGTAGAGCAGCTTCCCTTCTTTAAGCGTAATTTCCGTTTTCTCCAGCTGAGTGGTAGGATTCTTCTTCTTAGGAATGTTGAATATATCACTCCATGATCTCCTAGAGTGATTGCCGTCAACTCCACCAGCCCCAACACCCGGAGGAGGACGCCCTAGAACGGAGTCGCCTTTAGGATCGCCTGCGCCGCCACCTCTGCTCGTCTCCGCCATTTCTATGTGAAAATTTCAACTTCCATTTCATTCAAACATGCTCTTAATTTTTCTCTCTTAAAAATAGCCAAGACATATAGAGGACAGAAAAATTTCAGCATGCTAGAGGGGGTTCATTCTTGATAAGCTAGTCTCAAATCATATATATATTGCCATCATGAAAAACAACATGGAATAAAATGGAAAAGATGGAAAAACAACTGACACTACTGACTCAAAAGGGAAAAGTTGAATGAAAAATTACAACTACTTGCCGGTTGTGCCCCCCCTAAGCCCGAAATCAGCAGTGTCCTCACTGCTTCAATCAAACTTATGGAGTTCACAACCGGATACCTGTCATGAAGAAATTAGAAAAAGGATCCCCCGCCTCCCTACTCAGGGAAGAACTGATTGATGATGTCAGGGATGTCCATCGGCGTGGCGGATGAGTCGGGTTGCTGCTCTGGGAACTGCTATGGTGGATGTTGCTCCTGGAAATGTGGTGACGGATGCTCTGTAAACTGTGGCGGGGGCTGGGAGAACTCTGGTTGTGGGGTTTCTGGAACTTTAGTTTCTTGGCAGTGGGGAGACTGGAAAGACTGCGGTGTAGGGTAGTGGCCTTGCGAGATGTGCCACACATCCATCCTATTGACCATGCCGTACATAGTCGAGTACTGTGCACTCAAATAGTCAAACTGGGTGTCGTACTGCACGCCCATCTGGTCAAGGCGGGTGTCGAGGTGATCAAATTGCCGCTGCACATAACTGTAAAGGTGACTCACGTCTAGCATTGTCCAGTTGTACTCTGTCTGAGTACTAGTGGACGGTGGGAGTGGAGTTGGGGCTGCTGGTGTAGGCCCTGGTGTAGAGCTACTTGCACCCCAAGTGGGTGTCTCCTCATCATTCTCTGGTTGTAGCTCTACCTTCCAAGTAGCCTTGTTCTTTATGTCGTTCCGAGCTGCATCGCGGATGGTGATGAACTGCTTTTTGGTGATAAAAACTTTGAATTTAGACGTGTTGTTGCCATATCTGGAGATCAAACCACATGAGATGAGATAGTTGATATCAACAAGGTTCTTCACCGGTGCAGGTTCAAGGGT
The DNA here is from genome assembly GCA_963693085.1 of Alisma plantago-aquatica. Taxonomy (NCBI): domain Eukaryota; kingdom Viridiplantae; phylum Streptophyta; class Magnoliopsida; order Alismatales; family Alismataceae; genus Alisma; species Alisma plantago-aquatica. The sequence continues at coordinate 1,046,531,121 of OY856410.1, forward strand.
AACCAAATCTAAACCCAGCTGCGTAGCAAGGATGCTTATTAGCCCGCCACACATAATGTCACATGCCTCTCTTTTCTTTTGTTTTTTTGTGTCAAGCAGTTTATTAATAATGTAGTAGCCAGAACTTATTTGTTCATTTTTCACCAAGCACCATAAGAAGAAAAGATCAGCCTTTCCCACTACACCTTGAGTTTCATTCTTGGCAAAAGGTCCTGTGCTAAGAAGACGATGAATAACTCAGAAAACTGGATTGTGGATGCTGGAAGCTCGAGCATTTCTTGCTCTATGCATTGTTTTAGATGTGATTTCAGATCAGAACAAATCTCTATTGAAAGAGGGAGGATAGTCAGTGTAACCACCGAAATTGCATTTAAGCAAAATACAAAACTGCTCAAGATTCATAGAAAATGATTTGTCCAAAAGGCGAAAGTTGATTTTCTGATAAGGTATCTACGGTGTCGTGGGTCATTTTCAGCCTTGAAAGTAGTGAGAAATTCATAGACAAGGCGGGGATAAGTCTTAGTAACTTGGGTGCAGAGGTAGTGTAAGCCCAAAAACTTTAAATGCTCTACTACCTCATTTTTGAAACCCAATTTGGTAAGGGCTTCATCGCACATGTAGCGGGAGGGTAAAACACGCCTTGTGATAAGGAACTGGTAGTCGGCGTCCTCTTCGGGCTTGACCCTGAACTGAGTTGACGGTACAAACGTCGTAGGTACTGGTGCTGAAGGTGTTGCTTCTACTTCGGGAGGTGCGGCGGATGCGGAGGCTGGTCCATGGCGTCGGTCGGACTTCTGCTTGATCGGTGCCATTCAATCTATAAAAGTGCACGGTGTGTCTTGATGATGCACGACATGCACCAGTACTGTTCGTCTTCTTCAGACTGCCAAACGTACGGCGTGCAAAGTGGGTGCACGGTGTGCACCTGCAGATTTGGGGGAAAACGGAAATCTGTAGAGACGGCTGCCAAAATCAAGATGGAAGTTGGACGGCGGCGCGGCTGTGCTGCGTTGTCGGAGAAGAATGGCAGCTTCGGATGGCTGTGAGCTGTTAGGGTGACGTCGGCGGTAGAAGACGGCGTGGCTAATGATGAGGTAGACGGCGGCTGGTTGCTGGAGCGTCGAGATGGAGAAGAAAACGGCGGTGTCTTTGCTGCTGGAGTGTCGGAGCTGCTGTTTCTTGAGGAAGAACGGCAGGTAGAAGGACGGTGGCTCGAATGGAGGAAGGAGGCAGAGCTGTACACGACTAGGTGGCGCTGGCGTGTGCTGCTGCTGGGGTGACACCGACGTGTGCTGCTGCTGTAGAGGAGTGGAGGTGGCGGCTGCACGACTGGAGGAGGAAGAAAGGAGGTGCACACGGTTGCTAGATGAAGGAGAAAAAGGTGCACGGCCGGCGGATCAGCGTGCGCTTGTACTGGCACAGGTCGGCGACGGCTTCACGGCTGTAAGGGTCGGGGTGCATGGCTCTAGGGTTAGAGTGATTAGGTCGTGCACTCCGGCCCTTTTTGTCTAAAATTTACGCGAAAGTACACGGCGTGCGTTTTGGATGCACATCGTGCACTTCTCTGAAGTTTATTTTTAGAGTTCTCTCTGACGTCTAGGTGCACGGCGTGCAAAGTGGCAATGCACGTCGTGTACATTTCCAGAAACTTTACAGAATTCCATCGCCCAGGTGCACGTCGTGCGTTTTGAATGTGCACGGCGTGCGAGTTTCCAGAAGATTTTGAGAAACTATCGAAGACCATGTACACGACGTGCACCTTTGAAATGCACATCGTGCACGTTTCCAGAAAGGCTGCTAAGATTTTTATTTCCCAGGTGCACGTCGTGCATTGTGATATTACACGGCGTGTCAGTTTCCAGAAAGTTGTCGAATCTTCAAATATCCAGATGCACGGCGTGCATATTGAAATCGCACGCCGTGTGATTTTCCAGAAAGTTTTCTGGAGATCCCGCATACCAGGTGCACGGCGTGAAAAGTGTAAGTGCACGCCGTGTCAGTTTCCAGAACATCTTTCCACTGTATTTTGTATTGAGGTGCACGCCGTGTCTTTAAAAAGCACGTCGTGCACTTTGCGATTTCTACAGAAAATTGCAGTCAGCCAGCAGTAAACTATAACAGATAGAGTAGAAATCAAGTCTAGATTATTACATTCATCCATGACAAGCTTATTAATAAAATTAAAAGTGTTTTTGACTCGAAACTTTAAAAGAAATCTATCCTAATGTGGGGTCAACTCCCACAAGGTCCTCCATTTAAAGTCCGGAGTAAGACTTCTTCCAAAACTTCAGGCATCTTGGAGGGAGCAAGAAGCTCCTTTCTCCACTTCTTCTCCATAAGAATAGCATTTGCAACGTTGTCCATTGACTTTGAAAGTCCCATCTTTGCCTTGGAGTTCTACTGCTCCATATGGAAAAATATTTAATACTAGGAACGGGCCGGACCACTTGGATTTTAACTTTCCTGGAAAAAGCTTTAATCTCGTGTTGAATAACAATACTCTATCTCCTTCTTGAAAATCTTTCCTCTGAATTCTTTTATCATGCCAAGCTTTTGTTCTTTCTTTGTACAACTTTACATTCTCATATGCATCAAGCCGAAGTTCTTCAAGCTCCTGCAGATGCAAAAGACGTTTTTCTCTTGCTCTCTTCATGTCGAAATTCAAGAACTTAATTTCCCATAAAGAACGGTGCTCCAATTCGAGCGGAAGGTGACATGATTTGCCATAGATCAGCTTGAATGGAGTAGTCCCAATGGTGGTTTTATAGGCTGTGCGATATGCCCATAATGCATCATCTAACTTTAGTGCCCAATCTTTTCTTGAACTGGAGACAGTCATTTCAAGGATGTTCTTCAGTTGCCTATTTGAAATCTCTACTTGCCCGGATGTTTGAGGGTGATAGGGCGTAGAGATTTTATGAGTCACACCATACTTAGAGAGAAGATTGTTGAATTGTTTTTCAGCAAAGTGTGTACCTCCATCAGAAATAATGGCACGTGGGACTCCAAACCGAGGGAATATAATCTTTTGAAAAAGCTTAATTACATATTTGGCGTCTGATGCTTGGGTTGGTATGGCTTCAACCCTCACTTAGATACATACTCACAAGCAATAAGAATGTATTGATACCCGCAGGAAGATGGGAATGGTCCTATGTAGTCCCTCCCCATACGTCGAACACTTCAACCTCTAAGATAGAGTTTAGTGGCATGTCGTCGCGGCGGGATATGCCTCCTATTCTTTGGCACCTATGACAAGATTTGACGAATAAATTGACATCTTTAAATAATGTGGGCCAATAGAAACCAGCTTGAAGTATTTTTGCAGCAGTCTTTTCTCCCCCAAAATGTCCTCCATAAGGGGAGGCATGACAGTCAGCAATGATGTTTGGGACCTCCTCTTCAACAACACATCTCCGGATTAACCCATCACTTCCATGCTTGAATAGCAACGGATCATCCCAGTAATAGAATTTTACATCATGAAAGAATTTCTTCTTTTGTTGATATGTCAAATCTGGAGGCAGCTGTCAAGTAGTAAGAAAATTAGCAATGTCTGCAAACCATGGTGCTTGAATGGATGACAAAGCGTAGAGTTTCTCAATATGCAAATTATCCTCAATTGGCAATAGGTCTTCAGCCTCTGTGGTCAATCTGGAGAGGTGATCGACAACACTATTCTCAGTACCTTTCTTGTCTCAAATTTCAAGATCAAATTCTTACAAGAGTAGTATCCAGCGAATAAGACGTGGTTTGGCATCTTTTTTATTCAGCAAATATTTAATGGCAGCATGATCACTGTATACAATCACCTTTGATCCTACCAAATACTGTCAGAACTTGTCAAATGCATATACAACTGTAAGCATCTCTTTCTCCGTGGCTGTATAGTTGATTTGCACTTCATCTAGAGTTTTGCTAGCATAATAGATGGCATGGAGTTTCTTGTCTTTCCGCTGTCCCAAAACAGCTCCCACTGTATAATCACTTGCATCACACATTAGTTCAAAAGGAGAATCCCAATCCGGAGGTTGGATAATTGGGGCTGAAATGAGAGCCTTTTTGAGCTTGGAAAAGGCTGCGTGGCAATCTTCATCAAACACAAATTCTGTATCCTTTGCAAGAAGGGAACACAACAACTTTGCAATTTTTGAGAAGTCTTTAATAAATCTTTTGTAAAAACATGCATGTCCTAAAAAACTGTGAATGTCTTTAACTGAAGATGGAGTAGACATCTTCTCAATTGCTTCAACCTTTGCCCTGTCCACTTCAATACCCTTGTTAGATACAAGATGTCCTAGCACTACACCAGATTGTACCATAAAATGGCACTTCTCCCAATTTAGCACTAGGTTAACCTTTTTACAGCAGGCTAAGACTAGGGACAGGTTCAATAAACATTGATCAAAAGAGTCATCGTACACACTAAAATCGTCCATAAAAATCTCCATTATATTTTCAATAAAATCAGAGAATATGACCACCATACACCGCTGAAAAGTAGCGGGAGTGTTGCCAAGACCAAACGGCATACGGCAATAAGTATATGTTCCATAATTACATGTGAAAGTGGTCTTCTCTTGGTCGGGAGGATAGATGGGAATCTAAAAAAATCTAGAATACCCGTCCAAGTAACAAAAATAAGAGTGCTTGGCAAGACGTTCAAGCATCAAATCAATGAAAGGCAACGGAAAATGATCTCTGCGGGTTGCCTTATTCAAACTCCAGTAATCAATACACATACGCCAGCCAGTAACCATGTGCGTTTGTATTAACTCATCATTGTCTCCTTTAATGACAGTTGCACCCCCCTTTTTAGGTACCACGTGAATGGCACTAACCCAGGGGCTGTCACTTATGGGATAGATGATTCCAGAATCAATTAACTTAAAAATTTCTTTCTTTACCACCTCAAGCATATTTTGATTTAGACGTCTAGGTGGCTCAACAGTTGGTTTAGCATCATCTTCCATATTTATTCTGTGCATACAAATTGAAGGATGAATGCCTTTTAATTCTTCTATTGAATAACCAATGACGTCTTTATACAAACGCAATTCGGCAAGCAATTTATTTTCTTGATCATTGGTTAATTCATTATTTACTATAACAGGAGATGTAGAATTTGGGTCAAGAAACGCATACCTTGGCCCAGGTGGAAGGGCTTTTAGTTCTACCTTTTTTCCTGTTATGCTTTCATCGACTTTATCTTCAACAAGTGGAGCATCTTCATTGATAGTTGCTGCTTTAGAAATAGAAATTGCTCCAGAAATTTTAGAATTGTTGAATTCGATAGCATCATCATCAAAGAGATTAACCATCAAATCAACATCATCTTCATTATTATTTTCAATAGGATCAATAATATCAAGCAAGAAAATTTCTTCAACACGTGTGGGTGCCTTCATAGCTTCATAAATAGAGAATTTCATAGCCTCTTCCCCAACACGCAAAGTAAGCTTTCCCTCCCGAACATCAACAAGACATCCGGCAGTCCTCAAGAATGGCCTCCCAAAAAGAACGGGATTAGGAGGAACTTCCGCCGTGTCAAGAACAATAAAATCACAAGGTATACAGAATTTCCTGATTTGTACGAGTACATCTTCCACCATACCCTTTGGATATTTAATAGAATGATCAGCTAATTCAATAGCCATTCTTGTGGGCTTCAAATCCCCAAGATCTAGTTCTTGCCATAAGGTAAATGAAATGAGACTAATACTGGCACCAAGATCTACTAACCTTTATCAAAAGTGGTGTCATTAATCTTGCAAGGCAGTGTAAACGCTCCCAAATCATCAAGCTTTTACGGAAGATAGTTTTGGATAATAGAACTCACTCGTTCAGAAAGCATTACTGTCTCAACTTGATCAACTTTTCTTCTTTTAGTTAAAATGTCTTTGAGGAACTTAGCATAAGAAGGCATCTCAGCAATTACTTTAGCAAAAGGAAGATTGACATGCAGTTTGTTAATAATGTCCATAAACTTCCTGAATTTCTGGTCTTCCTTCTTATTGGCTAATCTTTGAGGAAAGGGTGCATTGGCTTTGAAAGAAGGTGGTATTTCAGCTTTACCTTTCTCTTGCTGCAATTTGGGATGTTGGCCTCCTCTTCAACAGTTTGCTCCATGTTCTTCTCCTTGGGTGGAGAAGGTCTTTCAATCTCAGCCCCGCTTCTTAGGATAATTGCATGAGCTTGCTGCCTTGGGTTCACTTCCGGTTGGCTTGGAAGAGAACCGAATTGTAGAGTCTTTTGTTGATTTAGAGCTTGTTGTGCTATTTGGTTTTCCAACATCTTGGTGTGAGTAGAAGCTCCATCCACCTTCGTAGAAAGTTGAGCTATAGCATCTTTTAAAAGCTTGTCATTTCCCCGGAGTTCCTCATTCTGTTGCATTTGAGTTGATATGAATTTTTCCATCATAGCTTCTAGAGGCGAACTTTGGGGTTGTTGTGGCTGTTGATAACCCCTGTTGTTGAACCCTAGCGGATTTCCTTGACGATTTGCATGTTGTTGTTGTTGTCCCTGCTGGAAGTTTTGAGTGTTGCTTGCATTCTGGTACGAGAAATTAGGATGATCTCTCCATCTCGGATTATATTGGTTGGAATAAGGATTGTATTGTTTATTTCCTTGCATCCCAACTACATTAACCTGTTCAAAATTTCCTTCCATAGAATTAGGGGCAAAATAAGAAGAAGAAGTATGTCCTATATTACCACAAGATTCACATGTTGCTTCAGCAGATTGAATTGGCAAAGTAGTCACCTTCTCAAATTTCTATGTAAGCACATCTAGTTTTGCAGCAATAAGATCAACGACATCAACAATATGTTTTCATCCTTGCATTCCGACTGAAGAGCTTGCTATAGAGGTTGATTTTGCTCCTCTATCTCCTCGCCACTGGCAGTGATTGAGTGATATATCTTCAATGATATCATAAGCCTCTGTATAAGACTTGGTCATCAATGCACCACCAGCTGCGACATCTAGAGTCAACCGGGTATTGTAGAATAGTCCATTATAGAAAGTTTGCAGCAGGAGCCAGTTTGTCAAACCATGGTGCGAGCAAAGGCGTTGAAGATCCTTGAACTGTTCCCATGTGTCATATAGGGTTTCTCCTTCACTCTAAGAGAAATTGGTGAGTTGGTTCCTCAAGTGGGCTGTCTTGCTTGGCGGAAAGTACTTTGCAAGGAAAGCATTAAGGAGTTGGTCCCAATTTTTAATTGACTTCTTGGGAAGAGATAAAAGCCATGCATTGGCTCTATCTCTTAGGGTGAAGGGAAATAGCATGAGTCTAATCCCATCAACATACACTCCATTAATCTTGAAAGTGTTCAAATATTCAAGAAATTCTGCAACATGAAGACTTGGGTCTTCATTGGTTGTACCCCCAAAGCGATTATGTTGTATCATTTGCATCATAGAAGGGGCAATTGAAAAGTTATTTGCTTCTACAGTAGGTAGGTCAATGGCTCCACATATGTTTGTGGCAACCGACATCGCAAAATCTTTTAAAGGACGATCATCCTCCATAGTTGAATTACTTGGTGTGGCTACTGCAGAAAACGAAGAAGATGGTGGTGGTGATGATGGCGGTGGTGACGGTGAAGTACCTCCCAAAAGTGATTATTCCACTCTTCTTGTTGTTCTCAAACTTGAAAGAGTTCGCTCTATTTCAAGGTCTAACAAAGCGGATGTTTGAAGACCTCGTTGAGAACAACGCATACAACCTGAAAAATAACAAGAGAAATTAAGAATACACTAGGAGGTAATATGGAAGTTTGAAAATTATGAGTGATGATCTAGTCTCGAATACTAAGTAGTACTTATTACTCCAATTAAAGTACCATAGCTCCCCGGCAACGGCGCCAAAAACTTGTTGGTTGTTTACACTAATGAGTTTCAATCCAAGAAGGATAGTTTACTCAACTTAACCAAACTCCGCAAGTATACGGAGGTAGTATAGTCAAGGTCGAACACAAGGAGCTTAGCTAACTTAATTGAGTGCAATAGTACTAAAGTTCAACAATCTAGACCGATATTAAAGAGTAGAGAAGATTTGTTTAAAAGCATAAAATTCAGATTTTAACTACAGGAAATTCAGATTTTAACTAGCAAATAAGGACTGTAAAAGAAGTTCGATTTCAGAAGTATTGAAATCTTAGACATTAGGATTTCATTCACATATCATAGCAATCAAGGGAACACAATAATTTAAACATACATAAGTTCTTGTCTCAAGGAAAGGTTGTGTTACATTTCACCTCCCGGTGTAAATGCAACGATCGCAACTTAAAACAACATTCTCGTGTATGAATTTCATTTTTGATCACAAACAGTTCCTCAACTCATTCCTCTCTACTCTCGTAGTAGAGGAAAAGTTGCCAAGAAGGGCACCTCCATACATCCCTACTTATCTTCTCAGATCAAGCAAGAAAGCAGAAAACATGCACATAAGGTGGCCAGCAATACATGCAAGAAAAGAGTAAACTGATGCTTTCATGGTTAAGAAACAAGAAGCATAGTATTTAGTACGAAATTACTTGTTCCATACATGCTATGACATGGGAGTTACTCTCCCATGCCCAAGAAAAGGGAGTCTACTCATCCATAATAATGTACAGCAGATTTGCTATAGAAAATTTAGTTCTAGACATGGTTTAGAGAGGAAAAGACAAAGAGAACTGAAGATGTAACCACAAGAAGCAAGGATTCTGGCTTGAGGATGAAATTCCCCTTCTTTAGCTGCTCCAAGACGAACTAGCTCCTCTCCCAAGAAGCTACTCTGAGTTGGGGAAACTTGACTGTACCTTGAAGGAGACAATGGAGAAGTGAAGAAGAAGAAGTGGTGTCTTTATGCAAGAAACCACCTTGGATCCCTCCAAATTTGCCTTCCTCTGCTCTCCTCTAGCTCTGGGACAAGAGAAACTCTTCAAATGACCGAACGTAACTGTCCCTTGCCTTCCCTCTTTGTTTTAAAATAGTATTCTGAATTTTCAAATTTCTGAAACTGCCAGGTGCACGCCGTGCACCTGCAGTGCAATTGGTATCGGGTTGATCTATGCACGGCGTGCACTGAGGATATGCACGCCATGCGACTTTCCAGAACTTTTCTTTAGCAGTTTGCGTTCCAGGTGCATGCCATGCATGAGGATATGCACGATGTGCATTCTTCTGGCTGAACGAACTGATTTTTCTCTGGAATGATGCACGTCGTGCATCATGATATGCACGCCGTGCATTTTGTTGTTTCAGCGAACCAATCTTTCTCTAGAATGGTGCACGTCGTGCATTTTGATCTACATGCCGTGCATTCTTCTGTTTCAAAAGAACTAACATCCAAATTCAGTTCTTTTTGTGGCAAATCTGCAATGCAAGTTATGGGGTAAGTAGAATAACAAAAAGATGGCAAAACTAATATGAAAAGAGACTGAATTACGTCAGAATGAACCAAATTTGTGTGTATTAACATGTGAAAAGATGATATATAATTCACACAATAGTCAGTCTAGGTGTTATGGAGAACAAAACCTAGCACAACCTGGGATCTATCCATTCACCAGATCATGCCAAAGGTGAAGATAACATTATCATGATATGACATAAAATTGGGGCGAGAGAGACTGTGATTGAAAACAACGCTATAACAGAGTCCATTTGACAATAGAGATTGTGATTGAAAACAACACTACAATAGAGTCCAATTGACAATGGACTCGGGTGGAGGAGAAGACTCCTCGCTCAATGACTAGCAAAACTTGACCCATATAAGATGAATAAAGGTCCGTCTGACAATTGAAACCAGGATTTAACTAATATAGGACTATACTCCATTCACTTTGGGATAACATATTTTAAGAGTATCTTCCTTAATCAAAATGGGATAGCAAACCTTGTCCAATTAGATTGAAACTTGGTACCCAATATAATTGGACCATGTAGAGCATGATTTTAGAGTCAAAATTAACTTTTGAGATGTTCTTGTATGAATTTTACTACAATCAGGGTTTAACTCACATATATTGATATTAATCCCTAAACTCCATATCAATGATTAGTATCGAGGATTTAGAATCCAATTTTTAGCATCTTACTTCTACCAAAGTTATAAGGAATTATCTTACATGAATTGTGACATTGTAATGTCATATTGTAATAAGACCAATTATTCTCTTAGATATGCATCTACGTTATATTGTATGGCACATTTGCATAAAAGGCCCTCAAGTTGTATTGAGCACATACTTTAACCTTATTATAAATTGAGTCCTTTTTGTAAAGTTTGGGATGCAACTAGGTTGCCTAAAGAGGCTCACATATTCATCTTGGGTACATGAGGTAGGAACCAACATAACAAAATATCACATAATTACATATCACATGTTTCATAGTTTTCATTTCATCAGAGTTTATTCCTCATGGACATAGACTTTCACAATAGAGCACTTAGGGTAAGAATCATACCTAATGGCTCACTCCTAAATCTCGGTGTTCTAACATTTATGGTCTTGATTCACTATCTGGAAATGTTTTTCATAATTCTATGATTACTATAAGAGATTTGTTTCATTTCCCTAGTATGGAACTCAGGGAAACTCAGTGTTTGGGGCAGCTAACTACATGTGTCCTCATTTCACTGGTTATTAATTATTTTTACATGTCTTAAAGAAAATTCAAATCATCATTAGTTGGGTGTGTATATCCTCACAAATTAGGATGACATGAATCAGATTAGGCTTATCAAGAAAGACTATGATAAAAATAAGAATGACAACAATATGTAGTTTGTAACATATATGTTTCTTTCCATTTCCAAACCATTCACATAAGTCATTGTCAATGGGCTATCATCCTGAGATATCATCTCATTATCCAATATTTACCTTAAGTAGGGTTTGTCAAATATGAATAATAACATATTTCTTTTTAGTTCATTCCATATCACAATTTTCATCAAATATTCACAGAGACACTAGAACAAGCAACAATATACGTATATAGACATCTTGTATCATCATCATGCTCAGAGCAAGTTTATCAAACAACATATACTTATTCCATCTGATTTCTATAGATATGAATACATCTCAAAGCATAAACGTGCATAACGCACTTAATGCTCCTCTTTTACTATTCATCGTTCATTTTTTTAAGTTATTATCCAATACATGTGATCTCATTTGGAATCCTTCAAAATAGACCATTATGAGAATACAAGTATTCTACAAATAATTACATTTTAATAATGTATTCTTATGAATCAACTCATACCCCTTAAAAATTGAATTAAATTGCACTTGTATGCATTCTTTATTCCCTCATTTTATAACATTATTCATTATTATTACATAGCTCGTCATAATAGGATTAATGCTATGTTATCTCATACAATTATTAAATTTCTTTATTTTTCTTTCATTTCATAATAGTTAGTCATAACTTCTTTCATTTCATGTTCACTACTATTCTTGGAATCAATTATTCTAAGCTTACATAATGTATAAAGTTGCTTTCTCACCAAAATCCTTCATAGTCTAATTTTAGTGTATTTCATTCAATCTAGGTCATCTGATATATTATAAGTAAATAGATGGAAGACAACCGAGTACTCATTTTGTTAATATTTCACTCACTACTTATCATCACAATTCAATTCACCCATGTATGTTTCTATATTTGTATTTAGATAAGTGTACCGAGTCATTTGACTTCAAGTGACATTTTGGCAATTAAAAGCAATCATTATATTCCTTATAGAACTCTAATTTTAGGAAGCACCACATATTAGTATTACTTCTTGTTACTCCATAATATGTAGTCATCTTCTCCATTGATTATCATGTGACTAATATGAAATCCCTACATTCATGTGGGGTTTACTCATTATTCCAAAAATTTTACAAGACATATGTACTAGGATTAACTCATCTTAATAAGACTTGTCACCTTCAATTGATGTAATATTTCCTAATTTGAGCATTTTTTTCCACATTTACAAGGTTATATACAAGTTCGAGCTTTACCCCATACTTGTCTTAATAATGAATTTGTAAGGTTCTGAAGAAGTCATCTTAGTTCAATACATCATAAGAATATTATTATTCACCAACCTCATTAGGGGTGTAAAGAGGGTCATTAAGGATTTTTCATCACATGAAAACCCTAGTTTCCATTTCCACAATATCCATCCATCAATTACAAGTATGCATTGATTCATTAGCTCATTTGAGTCAATCTGGAAAAAACTAACCCTAGATATGGTATACCTCCATTTCAAACCCTCGTATTAACCCTTAAGTACACGCCATATGTAATTCTAGAAATTATATGAAAATATAGTTTTGAACTCGTTCTTATTGAGTTCAAACGTGATTCTATACATGTCAACCAATTTTCAAACATATCATTCACTAGGTTAATTTTAGGATATATTCTTATAAAACAATATAGTCTTATATTCATAGATATTTTATAGGACTTGAATCAATAGACCAGAAAGTAGACAAATAAAGATCAACTAAAAGGGATCTACATTAGTAGAAATTATTTTCCCTAAATGTTCCCAATTTATTACCCAATTGCATACAAGTAATAGCAATGATCTTGATTATGCTAGGCAGGTAGAATTAGGCTTTCACCATGACCACAAAGATTAATAGGAAGATAAAAACTCACCTCAAGTGGCAAGAACCTTAAATTCATCCTATACAATCTAAATTTCTAAAAAGCCAACCAACTCATGAGGAATGAATCCATTTCTTTCTCTTTTCTACTCAAAAACCCTAGAAAAGGGGAATAGAAGAGAAAGAAAGAGAAAATATGTTGATTTGATCACTTTGTGATCCAAAATAGTGGAGGGGTGGAATTTATACATGTAATATAAGATTCACCATTAAAACCTATCTAAGGAATGCAAACTTGCTTGGTTTCATCACTCCTCGACAGATAAATCCAAATCAACATCTTCACCTCCTTCCTCACTCAAACCTTAACTCTCCATCTTTCTATCTGATTTCATTTATGTAGATTGAATCACGAAATGGAATCTACTAGAGTGCTAATTTACTCATATAGAGCAATTAAGGTATTTGGGACAATTACAAATAAGTCCCACATTATGTTTTTTATTTTAGTAGAACTTTTTGTCATTAAAATTTACTAGAAACATCATTTGTAATCAATCAAAATGTTTTCAAAAATTATAAAAATATTGTATGTTGTCTAAAATGAAGTTTTAGTTATACATTAAAACTTTAGATTATTAGGAATTCTCAATAAATAACTAAAAAGCCAACAATACATTGTTGCAAATCATTGATACATATATTGGAGTTACACAAACTATTTCCGAATTTTATATAAACTCAGGTTACCTATGAAGTACTAAAAATTAAATACCACTACATTCATTCAATGTTGTATTCATGCACTTTCACAATCCAAAATATCAATTGACTAGGTGTAATGAACCAAAACCTAGAATGAAACTTTATTCCATGATTACGAGGATTGTGTGTTTGGTCCCTTATATTTGACCAAACATGTGTGATTAATACATTCATATATATAGTTAATACGTGTGACATGGTTAACCTAATGGTGCAATAATATATATGGGCTTGAAAATAAATGCAATGCATTCAACGACGTCACATAACAAATATAAGTCACATATGTTCCTTTTGATAACCAATATGCAACTGAAGGTTAAGATATGTTTAATAAGAGGTATAATGTGCTTCAGAATACTAATTGGTGTTTCCATTAATATGAATAATGTGCCATTATCTAAATTAATGGTGAATAAATGGGCTAAATAGGTTAAATAAGTAAAATATGGAATTTCTTTCATAATAATATAATAGAACTCCTTTGAAATGTATCGAGGATAATAAGACTCAATTAAGTAAATGTTGATAATGAAAATATAATGTTTTGATAAATATAATGATAATGAGCCAAAAATCATGATAGTGTCATAAATCATAAAAGCAAATCTCAAAACACAAATATGATCTAAAAATCATGTTCTTTGGGTCCCAATCTGGGAGCCAAGTTTAACATTATTGGAACAATAAGAACTATCCTAGTTTTATTTTGAGAACAAAATAAGAGAAAAGGACAAGAGTATTAAATAAATTATTAAATGTCTTTGAAAATAGAAACAGACCCCAAATTGAGATTGTCCATACCAAAATTAGTCTATGCATGTATTTTTATATTAAATGAATCATATTATTTATCCTAGTTTTATTTAGAAGAGAGGATATAACTTAAGGTATAAAATATTAAATAAAATAACAAATAATCTCAAAAGTGAAATTTAACAAAAAAATCAATTTTGACATGTACTATTAGTTTGATTTTTAAATATTGTATTACTTCAAACTTGTTTGGGCTCTCAAATAAAATAGGGAAAGAAATACATTCCAAAATGTCTAATATATCATGCATTTAATTGTTTTCCTTAAACTTTTGGTTTAGCTTCTGTCGCATGGAGATATTTGTCTATCACACTAATTGTTGAGTGGAATGGCTCCTTGCCATACACAACTTTAAAGCCAAACATTATTTAACCAAATGGTGCCTTATCTCCTACCTTCAGTTTGGGGGTTGGTTTTCCCACTTGGGTCCCACTTCTTACAATTTGGCATCAAAGCCATTAGCAGTCGATCAATCTAACTATTTCAATCTTGTCTTGCTTAGTATGTTTACCCTGTAAAGATATGATGTGTTCAAAAAAAGTGTAGTAGACCTACTGTAACGACCCCACCTCTCGGTAACCCCCAATTAAAGGAGACCAGAAGGTCAGAGCCATTATCCTAATTAACAGGATCAAAGGTTCGACAAATAATCAATAACAATTATTAAATTCTACCAACTATATAGAAATATGGTAAAAATAAAAACTTTACATACCTTTTGAAAACTTGGATCTCTAAACTTCTATCTACTTAAGAATTCCACTCTTACTAATCCTCCTTGTATTTTAATTTAGGTATTTCTCAATATGACGATTTATTGTTTGTCCTTTTGGCTTTGTACCTAAAACGCCGACAAACAAAACGTCGGTCAGCATAAAGCTGGTATGTGGGGGAAACAATAATCATGCAATTATCCATAACAATGTATTGCAGTCAATTACAGTTAAACGAACAACTTTACATTTTAAATGTAACTGCTCAATCCATACATACCCTAACCTCTGCATTGTCCCTGCAGTGGACCTAGATTCTACCTTCCTTATGGTAGATCCCCATTTCACCCCTCATGATCCTACCTAATAGGTGAATCAGTTTCTAGGGTTGAGTCACATGGCACTACCCATAGGTAGCCCACTCCTTAACTCATGGTATGCTAAAGAGTTGCATGTCACTACACGTAGGTAGCCCAATTTCTAACTCATGATATGCTAAAGAGTTACATGGCACTACACGTAGGTAGCCCAATTTCTAACTCATGATTGCCTAGACCTTGCTCTAGGTTACCCTTTTTAGCCTTTACAAAGCCACAGAGGAGGACCCAGATCTAAGCCAGTTATATATATATATATATATATTTATAGTGATAATCATAGTCACTTTATAGTTGCATGAAATAAAAGTCATCCAAGCAGTTAATTTCAGGTAACAGATAAAAACGCTCGGGAATCATCGAGAAACTAAAGTGATTATTCATAAGCGTAGCCACATACCTGTCAGGCTGATTTGAGACAGAATAATCCATGCAAGTAAGAAATCCAAGCAATCACACATAACAAGATCCTGAAATAATCATACATTTCCTTTTATTACTCATGTCATCAAGATCTATTAAACCTAGCTCGCTTCCTAGGGTTTCTAATTCACTTTTAGGGTTTCCATAGCAATTAGGGTTTCACTTCATCTTTTACTATTTTATACCCTAATTACTCATAAACCCTACTTATCTCATCTAATCTTCACAGAAGATAATAAGGTTATCCTTTAACAACATATAACCCTAATTTCAGAAAAAGCATAACTAACCATCAATTAAGTCCATTAAGCCTCTTTTACATTAAAACTACCATTTGTATCCTTTTAATCCATGACAAGATCATTATTCTCATTTATCATCAAATCATAGTTCATTACAATCTAATTCACATATGAACTTTATTTGTCATTAATTCTACCTTTTATTCATGAGAGAACCCTAATTACTACATTTAGGGTATTTGTCCAGAATTAGGGACTTTTGTACTCTAAATAGCTTAGAATTATCATATCTCAACTTTAATCATGAAATTGAACAATTAAAGCCATTAAGAGTCTCATTTACTAATATTAGGGTTTCAAGTCCCATTAAAACATATTTATGCACATGAAACTCTAAATTAAACAAATTACACATAAAGATCATTCTTTTAGATCTAATGTGTCCTTTTATAATGAACAGGCTAATACTTCTCAAATTAACCTATTAAACCTCAAAGATTCATCCTTTATACTCAATTAGAGTTTCTAATTGTCTTTTAATACATTTTCTATCACATTAATTCACTTTTTCCAAAATAGATAGAATTAGGTTACCAAACCATTTTTATATTGTTCCTCGTATTTTTCTGATCAACTTTCATATATAAAGATTTGTCATTAGAGCTTCCTAGAAATTCCTATGAATTTTGCAAGAAAATATACTTTTTTGATTATTCGATCAGAGCGGCTATTTACCTTTTCTTTTGGAAAAATGAGAGCTCTCGGATCGTCACTGTGGTCAGAAGTTGACTTGAACCCATGGTTGTGGCTGCTCGCATCCACTAACTTTGATCTAGAGGCATGAATTAACCTGGGCCGTGGATACCCCTCACGAGCCCATCGTGGACCCCGATCGGATGGTTCTCCTCACTTCTTCTTCCTCTTTTCTACACATCGAACCCACGATAGTTCTGCAGTGGAAGCTCACCGGAGATAGGATGATCGAGAGAGAGAGGAGGAGGTTTGGGGCTAGAAACGTGCTGCTCGAGTTCGCGGGGCTTGGCCGAGACCAAGGGTGGTCTCATATATAGGTGTGGGCGTCTGGATTAGGGTTTTCAACCCTCACAACCCATGGAATTACCTGCCAATTTGGGTGTTCCTTCCAAAGTCCTCAAAACCACCTATAATCTATGGTGGGCTTGCTCGGAATCCTCTCCTGGAGCCATCTACACCCTTTTCATCATTGCACATGGTTAGATTTGAGAGAAATCTGAAGGGAAAGATCCCTCGAATTACAGCATGTACCCGAGTTCCTTTGGAACTGGGTGATGAGCGGCCCTTGTTGGATCAAGATCCAACGACCCTCAATTCTCACATTCAACTGAAAAGGAAAAGAAATTCCTATTTTAAAGATAATTCCTTATTAATTAGGATAACTTGGAAAAATCACAACTCCTAATCCATAGCTCTGTTTTAGCCCAAATTTTGAGAAAAAGTCTAAAAAAACTTAATATACCTCTCCACTAAAATTGGGCTCATTATCTAAAATAAAACGTGCCTTTTCTTTAGGTGCAATATATTACTCAATTAGGCTTATTTCCCATATCTTTTCTCTTCCTTATTTTCTTATTTTCATTATTTTTATTCCGTGCAATCCAAGAAAGCAAGTGGGGTTCGAATTATTTCTTATTATGACCAAACCCTCACTTCTCTCTTTATTCCTTACATCATCTATTTATTTCTTTATTAAAATATCTCTTTTTGAGGATTTCTCTTTATCTCTCTTTTTATTTTCCTTATTAAAATCCTTTTAACATTAGAAATTCGTGGGATACGAAATTCCACCAAGGATAACTCAATTATACCTCTTTTCATTTATTTCCCACATTTTCATTGTTTTCAATTTCGTTCTTAATAAATAATTAATTAATTGATCTTTTCTTTTCTTATTGCATTTTCTTTGCAACTTTGGACTCCTTTGGGACCCAAGGGACCCAAGAGGCACGAAATCCCTCTTTGGATTTTCCTTCTAGAGGTTTCTGCATCTTTCTTTTCTCAAAAACTCAATTATTCATTTACTAGTTGAATTTCCTTGTTATTGGGCCCAATAGCCAATAAAGCCCACAACACAATCGGTAAGGCTATTGTAGATGAAATCCATTTATTCAAAACAAATTATATCATTATTTGTTCAAATATCTTTAATATGAGAAATTACATTTCTCACCAAATGAACCAAAAAAGTGGGGTTGTAACATCCTTCCCCTCTTATAGGGATTTTGTCCTCAAAATTCCATCAAGCAAACAAACAATTCAGGATAAGACTTTTCCATGCCCATTATTGGCCCCTATGTGGCTTTACCTTATCCATGGCGCTTCCAAAGAACCTCTATCATCACATATTCTTTTCTCTGAGTTCTTTCACCTTGGCATCTATGAACCTCATAGGTGATTCAGGTCATTTCAGCCTCCCTTGAGGCTCACTAGGTTCATTGCTCAACACATGGCCTGGGTATCTCACATAGTACTCTAAATTGGACACATGGAACTCATCACACATGACTCTATCATGAGGGGTAAGGTCAAACATAACCTTCTCCACCAATCCATCTCAAAAGAACCCATGCATCGGGGACTCATCTCTCTTAGGTATAACTTAGAGGGGTCGGATTTTTATGTCACATATTCCCCCACAGTGAACTGCATGTCAGTCTACTTTGCATCAGCTTACAACTCATGTCATCTCTGGGATCCTTTCAGCCATTGCATGATCAAAGTGACTTCATCTGCACACACTGTGGTCCTTTTCTGACCATCGCAAGGTCCCTCCGTCAACATCACCTTAATGAAGTGGTGATTGACACAACCTCCCGTACAGAGCTTCTTTACAACCCAATCCCGGCTATGGTGGTTATCATCACATCTTACCGAAGACAAGGACTGTCTCCATGTATCACCCTGAACAAGCACACATGCTCTTATCAGACCCTCTAGTCTGGATTATACTAACCATTAGTTAGGGGTGATAAACTGTACCAACATCGAGTTCTTCATGTATCTACCTCCACCTTATGGTAGTGAACCTTTAGGTCATACTCAAGAACTTTTGAACTCATATCATGGTGTAGTTGAATCATCTCTCTGATATGTAGTTCAACCGGATCTGTCCCTTGACATGTCATCTAGGTAAGGCGACCCACCATAACCCATATTGCATCTCGACCTTCCTTGGTCTAGGGGAGACTTACAGCATTCATAGTGATGAACTCCCATTCCCTCTCGGGAACTCTTTATACTTTATATCAATGCAATGGGTTACTGATGTTCGTCCTTCACCTACCATAATGCATGGCCACAAGCCACATACATCTTCATCTTAAACATCCAAAGTACTACTGTCACTCACTATCTTCGTAGTACCACGGTGTATGGTGATATTAAAATCATGATTTTCCCATATGTCATGATTCCTCAAAAGATCGATTCCTCAGGAACCCTAAACTACTCTAATCAGGGTTTCCTCACCTTCTTTTCCAAAGAAGTGCATCTGAGGTACTGCAATCATCCTTTTATTGCATCAAGGACTAGACGAGCTAACCAAACAACCATTAACTTGTTCAACATATCTTGTTACATCTGAGTGTTAACCAAACTTATCTCCTTTCCCACTTAGGGTTAGCCTAACAACCTTTTCTAGCATCTAGACAAACTAGGTAGATAAATCTCAACCAGAGCATCCATTACCACTTCACATCCTCACGTATTAGGTAATGTTGATGACATACACCTTCATATATTCCACTTATTATGTCATCTCAGCTCTAAGTATATCTTCATCGAGAAAACTCTGAGATCATCCTCTTAGTTTTTGAACTCAACCTTGTATGACTCATTGCTCATGATAAAAGCATCCTCATAAGAAGACCACCTTATTTCTCTTAGTGTTGGTAAACCATCCATATATCATTCACTCCACTAGGGTATGTTATCATCTCTATCCTCATACCTCGTAGCAACGTTCCAACTCACATCATCTTTTATCCTTGGTGTATGGCATGCGTACTGTCCTATCTCTCACTCCCATAATAAGAGGAAATAAGCATTTGGATGCAGTCTATTTACAGAGTTCTTCCTGTTCCAAGAGTAGAGATGGTACATCCCACCTTGTCGGTACACCTTTAAATCCAAGTTGAAACGTGTCACCTATGTCTCTACATCACAATCATCTCGAAATCAAGGAAAACTGGTTTGGAACCTACTTGGGTCACCACACAATCCTTTGTCATCTCCTCTAGGTCTATAGGGTATCGGCACTTTTGGGGTCATCTCTCTTCCCTTATGCATCCAGAGAGTGCCCTAATCAGCTGCCCTTTGGATCCCATGAGTTCATGAAGGTGATCAATCTCCTAACCCATGGCCCTCAGACAATAATAGTTGTTACCTCCCGACCCAATGGTCATGTGCAACTAGGGAATTAGGCAACTCCCACATTCATTGGTCTCATCCCCACCTGACCCTAGGATAGACTTAGGATTCCATTATAGTACATGTCCAACATAGAACCTTACCCAAGCCTTCATTATCTCTCTCTCCATTCTTGGACTGTCTTTCATCCTTTCACATGAGTCAAGGCGACCTGTCTACCTTGGTCAGGCCCCATACCGGTTACCTCCATGGTAACACATCCACATGCACTTAGAGATGGTTATCTATGGGTCTACAGGCTCATTCTCATGCCATGTACTTTTCACTTAGCTTTTTAAGATCCTATGAGACCTCTTTAGGTTACTAACAAAATTGGTATACACCCTACAAAAGGGTCCCTCTCCCAGGGTGGGAGGAAACTCCATCTCTTGACAACAAGGTCACAACTATCCCTAGGGTTTACATACACATGATCATGCTTAACCTAGCAACTATTAAGGCACAAGCAGACCACCTACTAAACCATGCTAGGTCATACTTTCCCATGTCATCAACTTAGCTGTGATGGGTTCATCAAACATAGCTTACACTTAAGGGGTTTCCCTTTCCTCTAACCATGCAGAGTACCATGCTCACATCCATAGAAACTCAAATCTCATCATGAGCATCAGGTACACCACTTCCCCTCTTAGGCCTAGGAACCCTAGGTTCACTTTTGGGTGTCCAACTGCATGCTCAATCTCTTAACCATGAATCAGGCATGTATAAGGCATGACATGCACTTCCTGTCATCCTTCTACTAAAGTAACACTTCAGAGTCGAGCCCTCCTCAAGGACAACCAACAAGGTATAAGGCCTCACAACCTGTTACTAAACCTCTTCAGGGTATACAAAACTTCTTCTTCCTTTCTCAAAAGGTAAACACTTATACCATAGGCACATAGGTGCCAGAAGCCTCATCCTCTATCTAGGGTTTGGTTCCTCTAAGGGAAACCAAGATATCATCATCCTCTAGGGATCGAGCATGAGGCAACCCCTATCATCCACTTAGGTCACATCATCCTTAACTCGCCAATGTTCCTCATATCTCAGACTCTAGGCTTCCAACCTTCTTGCATGGGTCCTGCTCTCTACAAAGCTAACCCTACAAACAACCTTACTACCTGAGGCTCTCTCTCCAAGAAGGATCAAGCTCAGAAGCATACCTCCACGTGGGTGATGCCTATTACATTTGCTTAAGGTTATCCATAGCTCTTTATGCTTATCTCATAAGATATCCTGGCCAGGGTTTCACCCTACTGCTCGTACTACTGACGTACTATGGGTGCCTACTATGCCATGCTCATATAAGTACATGGGGTTTCCATGGGTTCTTCTCTATCCTCAACAAGGAAGGAGCTATCCTTCGTTCTAACCTACACGACCCTTCCCAGGGTTGGGTCGCCAAAGGTACTCGGTCATCCAACTTCTCATGGCTCATATGGCATCCAAGGAATGTCCATCCAAACACTTGGTCTACCATGACATCTAACTCTTCGTGTCATCTCTCTCTCTAACCTTCACTTAGGGTTAGGGTTAACATCATCCTCAAAGGATGTTCCAGGTCTCTACTTTTAATGGAGGTCTCAACCTCCATGACTAACTCTCTTTATTTATCCTCCTGACATGAAGGTCTAGCCTCAGGTCTCTCCTGAGGGCATGACAACTTATGTCATACGACCTAAGCATGTATCTATCCTTTAGTTTACACTTAATCTATTAAGATTATGTCCATGACATCTTATTTACATGCTTTTCATTTAATTTGGTGGAGGATTCCTTAAACCTTATCAACCTTACCCATACCTCAAGAGGGTGAGGAAAAGAGATAAAAACCCTAAACCCCATAATCTTAACAGAATTAGGGTTGAGAAGGGACGAAAATAGATGAGAGAGTCCTAAAGGTATCTTATTTCAAGTCAGATCCTAAGACATTGGCCAGGCAGTCACACGGATCTAGGAGTCCTCATATTCTGACTAGAAAATCTTGCCAGCCCGCAGATGTGATCCTTTTCTAGACACCTCTGTCTTTCAGAAATTCCTCTAATAACACCCATGGGTTCTATAGAGTTTGTAAAATTTAATAATTATTACAGATTAAATGAGGAACCTATGCTCTGATACCAAATGTAACGACCCTGCCTCCCCAGTAAACCCCAATTAAGGGAGACCAGAAGGTCAAAACCATTATCCCAACTAATAGGATCAAAGGTTCGATAAATAATTAATAACAATTATTAAATTCTACCAACTATACTGAAATATGGTAAAAATAAAAACTTTGCATACCTTTTGAAAACTTGGATCTCTAAACTTCTATCCACTTATGAATTCTACTCTAACTAATCCTCGTATTTTAATTCAGGTATTTCTCAATATGACGATTTACTGTTTGTCCTTTTGGCTTTGTACCTAAAATGCTGACAAATAAAATGTCGGTCAGCATAAAGCTGGTATGTGGGGGAAACAATAATCATGCAATTATCCAAAACAATGTATTGCAGTCAATTATAGTTTAACAAACAACTTTACATTTTAAATATAACTGCTCAATCCATACATACCCTAACCTTTACGCTGTCCCTACAGTGGACCTGGATGCTACCTTCCTTATGGTAGATCCCCATTTAACCCCTCATGATCCTACCTAATAGGTGAATTAGTTTCTAGGGTTGAGTCACATGGCACTACCCATAGGTAGGTATGCTAAAATGTTGCATGGCACTACACGTAGGTAGCCCAATTTCTAACTCATGATATGCTAAAGAGTTGCATGGCACTACATGTAGGTAGCCCAATTTCTAACTCATGATAGACTAGACCTTGCTCTAAGTTACCCTTTTTAGCCTTTGTAAAGCAACAGAGGAGGACCCAGATCTAAGCCGGTTATATATATATATATATATATATATATATATATATATATATATATATATATATATATATATATATATATATATATATTATAGTGATAATCATAGTCACTTTATAGTTGCATGAAATCAAAGTCATCCAAGCAGTTAATTTTAGGCAACCGATAAAAATGCTCAAGAATCGTCGAGAAACTAAAGCGATAATTCATAAGCATAACCACATACATGTCAGACTGATTTGAGATAGAATAATTCATACAAGTAAGAAATCCAAGCAAGCACACATAATAAGATCCTAAAATAATCATACAATTTCCTTTTATAACTCATGTCATCAAGATCTATTAAACCTAGCTCGCTTCTAGGGTTTCTAGTTCACTTTTAGGGTTTCCATTGCAATTAGGGTTTCACTTCATCTTTTACTATTTTATACATTAATTACTCATAAACCCTACTTATCTCATCTATTCTTCACAGAAGATATTAAGGTTATCCTTTAGCAACATATAACCCTAATTTTAGAAAAAACTTAACTAACCATCAATTAAGTCCATTAAGTCTCTTTTACATTAAAACTACCATTTTTATCCTTTTAATTCATGACAAGATCATTATTCTCATTTATCATCAAATCATAGTTCATTACGGTCTAATTCACATCTGAACTCTATTTGTCATTAATTCTACCTTTTATTCATGAGAAAACCCTAATTACTATATTTAGGGTATATATCCAGAATTAGGGACTTTTTTACTCTAAATAGCTTAGAATTATCATATCTCAACTTTAATCATGAAATTGAATAATTAAAGCCATTAAGAGTCTCATTTACTAATATTAGGGTTTCAAGGCCCATTAAAACATATTTATGCACATGAAACTCTAAATTAAACAAATTACACATAAAGATTATTCTTTTAGATCTAATGTGTCCTTTTATAATGAATAGGCTAATACTTCTCACCTATTAAACCTCAAAGATTCATCCTTTATACTCAATTAGAGTTTTTAATTGTCTTTTAATACATTTTCTATCACATTAATACACTTTTGCAAAACGAGATAGAATTAGGTTACCAAACAATTTTTATCTTGTTACTCGTATTTTTTTGATCAACTTTCATATAAAAAGTTTTGTCATTAGAGCTTCCTAGCAATTCCTATGAATTTTGTAAGAAAACGTATTTTCTGGATTATTCGGTCAAAGAGGCTATTTACTTTTCTTTTGAAAAAATGAGAGCTCTCGGATCGTCGCTGTGGTCAGCAGTTGACCTGATCCCATGGTTGTGGCTGCTCACACCCACTAATTTTGATCTAGAGGCACGAATTAACCTGTGTTGTGGATACCCCTCGCAAGCCCATTGTGGACCCCGATCGGATGGTTCTCCTCGCTTCTTCTTCCTCTTTTCTACACATCGAACCCACGGCGGTGCCACAGTGGAAGCTCACTAGAGATAGGATGATCCAGAGAGAGAAGGTTTGGGGCTAGAAATGTGCCGCTCGAGTTTGCGGGGCTTGGCCGAGACCAAGGGTGGTCTCATATATAGGTGTGGGCGTCTGGATTAGGGTTTTCAACCCTCACCGCCCATGGAGTTACCTGCCAATTTGGGCGTTCCTTCCAGAGTCCTCGAAACCACCTACAATCTATGGTGGGCTTGCTCATAATCCTCTCCTGGAGCCATCTACGCCCTTTTCATCATTGCACATGGTCAGATTTGCGAGAAATCCAAAGGGAAAGATCCCTCGAATTGCAGCCTGTACCCAAGTTCCTTTGAAACTGGGCGATGAGTGGCCCTTATTGGATCAAGATCCAACGGCCCTCAATTCTCGCGTTCAACTGAAAAAGGAAAATGAATTCCTATTTTAAAGATAATTCCTTATTAATTAGGATAACTTGAAAAAATCACAACTCCTAATCCATAGCTCTGTTTTAGCTCAAATTTGAGGGAAAGTCTTTAAAAACTTAATCCACCTCTCCACAAAAATTGGGCTCATTATCTAAAAGAAAATGTGCCTTTTATTTAGGTGCAAGATATTACTCAGTTAGGCTTATTTCCCATGTCTTTTCTCTTCCTTATTTTCTTATTTTCATTATTTCTATTCCATGCCCAAGAAAGCAAGTGGGGTTCAAATTATTTCTTATAATGACTAATTGCAAACCCTCACTTGTCTCTTTATTCCTTGCATCATCTTCTTATTTCTTTATTAAAATATCTCTTTTTGAGGATTTCTCTTTATCTCTCTTTTTATTTTCCTTATAAAATTCCTTTTAACATTAGGAATCCTTGGGATACGAAATTCCACCAAGGATAACTCAATTATACCTCTTTCCTTTTATTTCCCACATTTTCATTATTTTCAATTTCTTTCTTAATAAATGATTACTTAATTAATCTTTTCTTTTATTATTGCATTTTCATTGCAACTTTGGACTCCTTGGGACCCAAGGAACCCAAGAGGCATGAAATCCCTCTTTGGATTTGCCTTCTAGAGGTTTCCACATCTTTCTTTTCTCAAAAACTCAATTATCCATTTACTAGTTGAATTTCATTATTATTGGGCCCAATAGCCAATAAAGCCCACAACACAATCAGCAAGGCTGTTGTAGATGAAATCCATTTATTCAAAAAAAATTATATCATTATTTGTTCAAATATCTTTAATATGAGAAATTAAATTTCTCACCAAATGAACCCATAAATTGGGGTTGTAACACCTACCGTCCCTACCTTTCTAATATGAGGAAAGTTGCACCTTAAGGTTGCTAGGTTGTAAGTACTTAAAATTTAACCCTAGGTGTATATGACATGTTAGTCGGATGTAAGAACTACATGAAAAGTAATCATGATTAAACGATCAATAAGTAGCCATGAAATCTATAATAGTTATCATATTAGGTTAGACCTTTTAAGGGGTGGAGAGTATTGGTGGATAAGACATGGATGTTGTGATTTTGAGAAATGAAATCTTTTTAAGGGGTGTAGTGTTATAACAAGCCAAAACCTAGAATGATACCTTATTCCATGATTAGGAGGATAGTGTGTGTGGTCCCTTAGATTTGACCAAACAAGTATGAAGAATACATTCATGTATATAGTGAATACATTTGACATGGTTAACCCAATGGTACTATTATATATGTGGTCTTGAAAACAAATACAATGCATTTAGTGAGATCATATAACAGGATATAAGTCACATATGTTCCTTTTAGTAACCAATATGTAATTAAAGGCTAAAATATGTTTAATAAGAGGTATAATGTACTTCAAAATACTAATTGGTGTTTCCGTAAATATGAATAATTTGCCATTATCTAAGTAAACGGTGAATAAATAGATTAAATAGGTTAAATAAGTAAATATGGAATTTCTTTCATAATAATATAAGGAAACTCCTTTAGAAATGAATTGAAGATAATATGACTCAATTAAGTGAATGTTGATGATAAAGATATAATATTTTGATAAATATAATGATAATGAGCTAAGAATCCTAATGGTATCATAACTCAAAAAAGGAAATATCAAAATACAAATCTAATAAGAAAATCATGTTCCTTGGATCCCAATTAGCTTGGGTGCCAAGTTTCACATTATTTGAACAATAATAACTATTCTAATTTTATTTAGAGAAGAAAACACGAGAAAAGGCCAAACATATTAAATAGATTATTAAATGTCTTTAAAATTGGAGATAGACCCAAAATTTAGATTCTACATATCAAAATTTTCTATGTGTGTGGTTTCACATTAATTGAATAATCTTATTTATCCTAGTTTCATTTAGGAGAGAGAATATAACTTAAGGTCCAAAATATTAAATAAAATAATAATCAATCTCAAAATGAAATCTGATGGTAAAATCAATTTCAACATGCCCTAATTAGTTTGGGTTTCAAATTTCATATTAATTAGAATTTTTTTAGGCTCTCCAATAAAACAAGGAAAGAAATACATTCACAAATGTCTAATATTTCATGCATTTAATTATTTTCCCTAAGCTTTTTTATTTAATTTCTATCACATGTAGATATTTGGATGTCACGCTAATGTTTGTGTGTCCTGACTCCTTGCCATACATGGCTTTAAAGGTAACCATTAGATTTTGATCAAACGGTGCTTATTCTATCTCCTACCTCTAGTATGCGAGTTGTTTTCCCTTGTACACACTGCACATTATCAGATTTTCTTACCTTAGTTTCTTACTCAATTTTCCATGTTTTTGTCTAAAATCTTCTTCAATGGTTTCCCCTTGAATTTGCGCATCCATTGATGCCCTACAAGATGTTTGCGATGGGGTATAGAAGAAACACCCAACTAGCCGCAAAACCCTTCACCACTAAAATCCTTCATATCCCTCATCTTCAACTTGAGATCTTGTATAATCACTTAAACATCATCATTACACCATTGGAGATCCTCCCCCACCATCAATTTCTACCTATTACTATGTGTTGCCACCACAAGAGGGAAGTACATCGTCAACCATCTTCTTCTTGCATATTCTCCTTCAACCATCACCATAAAATTAGATTAATGGTAAGCATTCTTTAGACTCTACCGTACCTTTTCCACAATCTATCTTGTTGTGGTGTTGACCCAACTGAACTGCCATGAACGAGACCTCGAATCTCCTACCTTGTGGAAACCACCATGGGCTCTCAAGGAATTTTCCCCCATTTGCCTTGAATTTTGTCTATCTGTCTTTATTATGTCCCTATAAAGTTGTTCACGTGTCTTAAAGTTTGTTTTGTCCTAGACTTCTTATCCTAATCATTCTCCTTGGCCTGACATGGAAAAAGGTGGTTCTTCTTCTTATCGTCGTCCTACCTCCTGTGCTAGGGCTTGTTGAGACCGTCAAGTGATGAGGGGTCTCCTGGGATGGGTTGTTGATGACCAAACTTGATAGTTCTTCATGTTGATACCTCACATCCACTCGCTGAGAATAGGCTAATTAGGTTATTCGTGAGTTGAGAAGGGAAGGAGAAGAACAAGTCCTTCGGTGATAATACAGAGTTATCCTTTTCTTCTTTATGTTGTTGGTTTTACTCGACGAGGGAAATTTGGTATTGTCACCATCTATATTGACTTCTAACACACCAAGTTGTGTGCCTGGATCATTCAAGATGTTCGTCTCCAATTGGGCCTCTCAATTGGGATTTCATGATTGGATACATAGTAAATATGTGGCTTTATCAAATTTTCTGATTGGTCAATTCTTCTAAAATCCATAGTAATTAATTTATATTTTAGAAAATAAATATGTGATTTTCTAAGGATTTTCCTAATTATTTAATCATCACCATCATCATCATCATCATCATCATCATCACCATCATCATCATCATTTAAGCCTCAGTCCCAACTATGTTGGGGTCGACTACATGGATCCTTCTTTTCCATTCAACTCTATGATAACACCCATTTTTATGGTATTTATGGCCCATATTTCGTTGTCAAAACTGCCCTTTTAAACTGTTTTCCTCTTCATTTTGTCATATTATTGAATAAATGAGTCACACTATGCTCTTAACTCATTTTTATCATCTTTTATAGAGTTTTTCCTCACTTTTCCACTCAAGATCAGCAAAATGGCCCGTCCCGGCCCACTTATAAAGAATCAGCCTTTTTCTAGCTGCGCGACACGTCCACTACCCGTCGCAGTCACTGCCCGACATGACAGCAACCCGACACTGGTGTATCGCGCAGCGCGGAATCTGACGAGCGACACACTACTACCCGATAGAGATCCGTTATCACGGCATGACCAATCATCCCGACACAGACATATCGTGCGACACGAGCCACTCATCAGAAAAATGCATGTATGTCACAGCCGCCCGATACCACCGCAACCTGTCATGCGATAGCCAAGGTGTGTCGGGCGATACCTAGGTGTCGTCCATCCCCGAAGCCACGTAAATGGAGTCGATGAAGGATACGTGACGCCTGGAGATCCGCAACTTCTTCCGACCGCTGTCTATAAATATCAGCTACAGGACTCTGATGGGACAGGACGAACTCTCGTGAAAGCTAACTTTGGCAAGCACCTGGAGCTAGTGTGTCGCGCACCCGAGGTGTACCGGGCGATACTAGGTGAGCACCCCCTACTCGAGAGGGGCGGGAGTGGTTCACTTAGGACTTGTCCCGGTAGCCACAGCAGCCGATATCGACCAAGAAGGCCACCCGATGTGTCGAGTTCCTAGTTGGGCTCTCGCCCGAGATGGCTCACCCACTACACCCGATACGAGGAACCTGAGAACCTAATACCTCTCTAACCCGACATGATACCGAACCCCATATGGATCACCCGTCACGTTGTGTCACCCGAGAGGGTGGTATCCCGATACGACAGTATCAGGTAGAGTGCTTTGACCGATACGTCTGCCCGTCACGGCCTATCGCCCGACAGGGGATGCCGCCCGACACAGGCATATCGGGCAGAGATCTCGCCCGGTATCGGGTTAGAGGTGTCTTAGGGGTCTGCTGTTGTATGTCGACCTCCTATATCAAGGAGGCCGATACCTATCTTCCCTTTTACAACAATTTTACTTTCTTTATTTATGCAATGTAACTAAACCTTTTATACGATGCTCATGCTAATGGAATTAGAGGAATTTTAATATCTATTACTCTATGTTTGGTCCCTTTTTATTGGATGATCTCTTTTTAGCATCTGAACTCTAGCTTGTATGCCTGGATCATGTTTTGACTATTTATCGAATCGTGTTTCCCGTTTCAACTCCCTCAAGAGAGGTGTTGTGACTCTAGTGTTTGGTCCGATCAGGGAGTACAAGAGTACCCATGGTCGGAGTTGCTTCAGTTATATTTCCACTCCAGCCCAAGTTCGTTACCTTTGAGAGAGGGTGTAGGTGCTTGGTTGGAGGTACCCTCTTTCAGAGAAGGGCTCAGAGAAGGGGTACTGGATATTTTCTGTTGCCGCTTGTTATACCTAAGTTTTCTACCTTCGTTCCTTACCTAGGTAATAGTGTTACATACTCTGTTCTGTTGCACAAAAATCCTAAAAATCGATAAATGCCAAAACTTTAATCTTCCTTGTAACTCCAATTGGAGATAGCTTTTCTTTATAACTTTTTATTGTGGGATTTTGTTTCCTTTTTACCCATTTTATTTACCGATCTTGATCTATCGTTCCCTTGGGAACATCTTCTTACCGATATTTTATCAGAGTGTAGAGTGTTGATTCCGTGTTCTTAGCACTACCACCCTTATCCCTGTGGTTCGACCCCGATTACTACTTCGGACCCCGTCATCGTTGCGGGGGCCTAAGAGTCGGGTTATTTAAAAGTTCGACTACTTCAAATCCGCTCCTTTTGGACGTACGATTTAGGTTGGTCAACTTTTTGGCACCATTGGCGGGGACAAGGCAAAACGACACTATTAACAAACCCGAATCCACTAACTACACTCCCATGCCTCAAGCTTAGTAATAAGCTTGACAACACATTTCTTTAAGTCTTCTAACCTGAAGTGTACATAATAGTTCGTTTCATTAACACATGTTTTCTAATGTGATCATACGCTCTATTCAGGTACTCAGGGAAGAAGCACTTTGCTCGTTTGAACACCATTCATCATGCCACCCCGCGTAGAACCACCCCTTTCCACAGATGAGCGGAATGCGAGAGTTGGACAACACCACCCTCCTCCTCCTGGAACAGAAGAAGACAGAGATGACCGTTACAATGACGACCACCTTTATGAAGAGCCCAAAGATCCTAAACCAGAACAACCTGAGGATGATCATCATCACGAAGGACATCGTCACCGCCGTAGGCACAGAAGGAATCATCATAATCAAGAGCGGAATCGTAGAGAAAGTGCAAGTGAAGATTCCGACGAAGAAGAAAAGACTCTACGGGAGTTGGCTACCACGAAGGCCAACAACTCAAGATGCCCAGTGGTAATACCAAGGTTTGATGTTGTAAACTTCAAGTTGAAGCCAACTGTGATATCCATGATTCAAAATAAAAGCTTTAGGGGAAGTTCCAAGAATGACAACCCCTACCATCATCTCGATGCTTTCAAAAATATATGTGATACCATCAAGATGAGGAGAGTACCACAAGAAGTGATCTAATGTAAGGGGTTTATCTTCTCTTTGGAGGACAAGGCACTGTCATGGTACCTTGGACTGCCACATCAATATCTGAACGGATGGAATGCTTTGGCAGATGCTTTTGTGAATAAGTTTTACCCTATTGAGAAAACTGTTCAAAATAGGCAGAAGATCACATCTTTTGCACAGAAACCAGACGAGAATTTGCATGAAGCCTGGGAAAGATTCCAGGAGTATTAGAGAGACTGCCCCCACCACAACTACAAAAAGGGCTTCCTGATAACAACTTTATATAATGGAATCACTCCTGAAGAGAGAGTCTCGCTAAATGCAGCAGCAGGAAGCGACTTTCTCAGTAAAAAGCCCAGCAGATCCAAGAAGATCATAGAGAACATGGCTGAGTTGTAGGCTGGAACTGACTATGATAGATCAAATAGGGGGTATGCTAAGAAAGCCGCTAATGAAGGACCGTCGGTCCAATCCAAGGCTCTTGAAGCAATCATCAGTCAAATCTAAAAGATAGCCATTGATGTCAGACAGTTAAAAGAATCAGGAGGGAAAGGGAAGAAACAGATTGAGAAGGTGATGAAGTGTGTCACTTACAGAGAAGGTGGACACGGTGTTGATAACCGCGTTTACACCCGACTTGAAGGGTCAAGTGAAAGTGAATCCAAAGAAGAGGAAGCTGAGAACGTTTCTTTTGTCAACTTCAAAAGACCGGACCACCCTGGTTTTAACTATGGCAACAAGGATGCGGCAGAAAACTCGCATCAGTTAATTAATCCACCCAAGCAACCGCAAGGTTTCGAGAAAAGAGGCGGACAAGGCCAATACACCAGATCAACCAATTTTCAAACAAACAAGGCAAACTTTCAAGGGCAAGAGAAGCACCAAAACCACCAAGCTGCTAGTCCTAGCCAAGGCCAGGGACAAGCTAAAGAGTAGGGTCAGGGAAAGAACTTTGGTCAACCAGACCTAGTAGGCCAATTGTTTGACTTTGTCAAGAGACAAGATACTATAAACAATCAGCTGGCACAAAGTGCGATGTCTAACTTGGGCGTTCTGAATACAATGTAGGTCCAAATGGCAGATATACAAACACATCAACGCCAGATAGACCAGCAGCTTGCTCAAATGACCGAGTTAATGAAGAACCCTTCGGGCAAGATACCGTCCAACACCGAGTCTGCCAAAATGGCAGTACTCAGGTTAGGAAGGACAGTAGAATGCCTTGAAGCAGCCAGGCCTGAAGAACCTGAACCAAAAGATGTTGTAGAGAACCCTGCTGAAGAAGGGAACCAATGAGCTCATGTTAGAGAGTCATAACCAGAACTTGTGGAGGACCTATTTGGTAAAAGAAGTCATTACTCTCCAAGATTGCCTTTCCCATACAAACTCATAAAGTCACATCTTAAAAAGAGATATGAAAGGTTTATGGAGTCGGTGAAAAAGCTTCACCTCGAAGTGCCATTTTTGGATGCTTTGGAAGAAATGTCAACCTACGCCGAGTTTTTCAATGATCTGATCACCAAGAAAAAAATAGGAGGAAGGATTGAGATGGTATACCTTGCCAGTATGTCTACTGCCTTCGTGAAGGCGGATCTACCTACCAAGAAGAAGGACCATGGGGCCTTCACTATCCCTTTTTCTGTTGGAGATAACGTCGAGCGGAAGGGTCTTGCTGATTTAGGGGCTAGTATAAGCCTTATGCCCTTAAGCCTCGCACAACGATTGAGACTAACTGATATGGTCAAGACCAGCATGAGGATTGAGTTGGCAGACCATACTTTCAAGAGGCATGTGGGAGTCATCGAAGATGTCCCGATTCGTGTAGGAAGATTCTTCATTCCTTGTGACATTATTGTCATCGACATTGTTCAAGACCCCAAATGCCCTATCATCTTTGGGCGCCCTTTCTTGGCTACATGGAGAGCGTTGATTGCTGTCGCTGAAGGCATCATCACTCTGAGGGTCGGAAATGACCACATTGATTTCACGGTGAAGGACGCCATGAAGGGGCCTTCCCTTTTCGAGTCCGCTTACTTTATGGATAGTTATTGCCAGTATTGCAAAGAAGTAGAAGAAGACATCGCCATAGTAGACCCGCTTATGAGGGCGTTGAACAATCATGACTCTGATTCCAAAGATCATGAGGTCAACGAGATCCTCGCCTACCTAAATCAAAATGAAGAAGATCTAAGCAATAAGGAGGAAGTTATCGAGACAGTCAAGTTTGCTTCTTTAGAAATGACACCAGAAGATGATAAAGCATCTAAGCCCGAGATGGAGCTGAAGCAGTTGCCAGAAGGTTTGAAGTATGAGTTTCTAGATCAAGAAGGAAGAAATCCAGTCATAGTTAATGCCAGTCTGACAAAAGAACAATTGGAAAAATTTCTCAAGGAGTGGAGGCTCCACAAGCAAGCCATAGGCTATTCAGTGGAGGATATCAAGGGGCTTAGCCCCGCTCTATGCATGCACCGCATAAATTTGGAAGAATCCGCTAAACCCCTGGTCCAACCCCAGAGAAAGCTGAACCAGATGTTAAAAGAAGTTGTAAAGAAAGAAGTGATCAAGCTGAGAGACGCATGAATTATCTACCCTATCAGCGATAGTAGCTGGGTAAGCCCCATCCACGTTGTACCAAAGAAAGGAGGCATGACAGTTGTAAAAGGTGACAAAGGCGATGAAGTAGCAGTCCGGACTGTCACTCGATGGAAAATATGTATAGATTATCGGAAGCTGAATCAAGCCACGACCCACTTCCCTTCATCGACCAAGTTCTAGAGAGATTAGCGCATCATGAGTATTTCTACTTTTTAGATGGTTATTCTGGGTTTTATCAAGTCCCTATTCTATCGAACGACCAGGAAAAGACCACTTTCACCTGTCTTTATGGTACTTATGCTTTCCAAAGAATGCTGTTTGGATTGTGCAATGCTCCAGCAACATTCCAGCGTTGCATGATCTCAGTGTTTTTGGATTTCCTGGAAGATATCATAGGAGTTTTTATGGATGATTTTTCTGTCTATGGGAAAGACTTCGATGCTTGTCTGAAAAACCTATCTTTAGTCCTGCAATGCTGCGAAGAAAAGAATTTAGTCCTCAACTGGGAGAAGTGCCACTTCATGGTACAAGAAGGCATAGTTCTAGGACATAAAGTGTCAAAAAGAGGTATCGAGGTAGATGTGAGTAAGGTTGAAGCTATCTCTAGACTGCCTCCACCCAAGTCTGTAACTAGAGTACGAAGTTTTTTCAGACACGCTAGTTATTACCAAAGATTCATAAAAGACTTTTCGAAAATCTCAAAACCTTTGTCAAAACTTTTGGTTAAGGATGTTGAATTTGATTTCACTAACGATTGCCTAAGTGCTTTTCAGGCTTTGAAAGATGCACTTGTTTCTCCACCTATCCTTCAAGCACCAGATTTGGAGCTACCTTTTGAGCTAATGTGCGATGCCAACGACTATGTCGTAGGTGCAGTCATGGGGCAGAAGAAGAACAAGAGGCACCATGTCATTTGCTATGCCAACCGTACTCTTGACGAAGCACAAGTAAATTACATGACATCAGAGAAGGAAATGCTCGCGATTGTTTTTGCTTTCGACAAGTTCAGATCTTATCTGATTGGAACAAAGGTAAATGTCTATACCGACCATGGAGCAATACGATACCTTATGTAGAAAAAGGACGCTAAGCCCAGGCTGCTAAGGTAGGCTTTACTACTCCAAGAGTTCGATTATGAGATCATTGATAAGAAAGGTGAAGAAAACATAGTCGCCGACCACTTGTCAAGGATTACAGTCGAAGATAAGAAGGAGCCACCTATCGATGATAACTATGCAGATGAGGCCTTGCTATTGGTAGAAGCTAGAGATCAGAGTTTGCCATGGTTTGCGGATATTTGTAATTACCTTACTTGTGGGGAGTTACCTCCGGAGATAATGTACAATCAAAAGAAGAAACTCTTTTCTGATATAAAGAATTACTATTGGGATGATCCCCTACTCTTTAAAAGATGCTTGAATAATCTGTATAAAAGGTGTATTCCTGAAGAAGAAGTGCCAAACATTCTGAGGAAGTGCCATGCCTCACCCTATGGAGGGCATCTGGGGAGTGAAAGGACTGCTGCTAAGGTGCTGCAATTAGGATTTTACTGGCCTTCGTTGTTTAAGGATGCTTCTGCCTATGTAAAAGTTTGTAAAGAATGCCAATCAACTGGGAATATCGGAAGAAGGAACAAGATGCCTATGACCAACTGGGTTGAAGTCGAGATTTTTGACGTCTGGGGAATAGACTACATGGGTCCCTTCCCCCCATCATAAGGATATCAATACATTTTAGTCGTGGTGGACTACGTGTCTAAATGGATAGAAGCGGTTGCCACCCAAACTTGCGACTCCAAATCTATGATCAAGCTGTTTGAGAAAGCTATCTTTCCTCACTTTGGAGTACCTCATACCGTGATAAGTGATGGCGGATCACATTTCGGGGAGAAACAGTTTGAAGCACTTCTGAAGAAGTATGGGGTCAAGCACAAGGTTGCTACACCCTATCACCCTCAAACTTTTGGGTAGGTGGAGGTTTCAAATAGACAGATTAAGAAAATTTTAGAAAATACTGTCAACCACACGCGGAAAGACTGGTCAATGAAGCTCGACGACGCTCTTTGGGCCTACAGAACTGCATATAAGGCACCCATTGGCACTACCCCTTACAAATTGATTTATGGGAAATCCTATAATCTACCCTTAGAGCTTGAACACAAGGCTCTTTGGGCAATTAAGTTCCTAAATATGGACCTGGAGAAGGCAGGGGAAAAGAGATATCTACAGCTACAGGAACTCGAAGAGCTGAGAATACATGCATACGAGAATGCAAGGATTTACAAGCATAGGACCAAGGTGTGGCATGATGCCCACCTAAAGAAAAAGGATGTGAGTGAAGGTGATAAAGTTTTGTTATTTAAATCCTCTATCTGTCTTTTTCCAGGTAAGCTACAAACAAGGTGGTATGGACCCTTCACCATGGCAAAGATATATCCATCAGGAATGATGGAGATGTATGATAAAGATAATCCAACAAAGGTTTTCCCAGTGAACAGGCACAGAGTAAAAAGGTACTATGAAGATGAAGTGTTCGTGAGAAGGTCAGAGATAAGTTTGTAGGATGTTGAATTAGCCGAAGGCAAAAAGTGAAGGATCTGAAGCTGTCGAGCTGACGACGCTAACTACAGTGCTCTTTGGGAGGCAGCCCGAATATTTACTTTTCTTAGAATAGGATGTTATTTTCTTTCCTGCAAGAAAAACATTATGAACACTACAATTGTAATAAGGTATGAGTTAGAGCATGCACCACATGCTCAGACTCTCTCGTTTTGTGGGCCAACGACTTAGTTTTACAAGCATTAAAGAGTAATACTATATGAGGATGGAAGTTTCACTTCAGGCCAATGATGTTTTACCCATCAATTGCTTTTTCCTTCTTCTCCAGTTCTAGTTTTTCATCTCTTATTTTGTTTTATTCCTTTTTGAATCATGTATCAGGAACGCAATTTGCCATGATACCAAGTTCTTTTGCCGTATCGGGCATCCTACTTTTTCTTTGTCCGCGACAGAATAGGTGTGTCGGGCAAGCACGGGTTGCCCGAGTAGCATTCTATCAGGCTAAGTGTCACCTAGAAAGGTATCGTGTGTGGACAAGTTGTTTACCCGACACGTCTCTATCGAGCATTGGACTTTAGCTTCTAGGCCTGTGTCATGCGATACACCAATCTTGCGCGTGACATGTTATCGGGCGACACGACTGCATCGCTTTAGCCACGGCGAGCAGCGTGTCGCGCGACATACCGTACCGTACAACATACCGTGTCGCGCGATATGCTTTTTCGCCCTGATCAAGTCGTGCTCGAGAAGCCTAAATGACTTCTGACGTGACAGATTAGACTGATTTTAATGCTCGTCTCGGGAATGATTTGTCTCCTTGCTCGACACGTGCCCCTGTTTTACCCCTGCCCTCGATTGCTATATATAGTAACTTTGGTTTACTGTGTCAGGCACTGACATTTACTTTTTCCCCAACTCCCGTATCGGGCATTAAACTCTCGCTCTAGCTCTTGTATCGAGCATCTTTGCTTATGCTCCCGTGTCGTGTAGCAACCTAAAGGTATAACCCGATATCCTTATCACATTGGTTGCGCGACACGTTGCTCGTGTCGCGTAGCACGTATCAGGCGCTTCGTATCGCATGGCTTTGTTTTATCAAGCACGAAACCGGTAGTTTAGTATCACCCGACACGCCTTGTACTTTAGCTATATCGGGCACAAGACTTTAGTTCTTATGTATCGCGTGATACAGGCTTGCGTCGGGCATCACCCCGTATCGGGTTCTGCCTATCTGGTTTTCTATCTTTTGACTGTGTTGTGCAACGCTCCTTTTTCGAGATACCATATCGGGTGTTGCACGATAACCTTAAGGCAGTATGGGTTCAACCCCATTTTGCCCGACATAGGCATATCGGGCAAGGCCACCGTATCGTCCAGATTGGTCAACGAAAGTGTTATAACTCGTATCGTATCGGGCAGCATTGATATCGGGCCGCCCTTTTATTGGGTGATACCGAGCTTGCTGGACGATATGCGTATCGTACGATGTTTCCATCCTAGCACGTATCAGGCAAGTCTGTATATCAACTGATATCGGGTAACAATTTCTATCGGGCGACCTAAGTGTTAAACCATAACCGATATCAGTTTTCAATATCACCAAACTGTTATCGATCGGGCGACACAACTCAGCCGCCCGATATCGGGCAAGGTGAATCATTTAGCAAGATTCACAATTACTAACTTTTGTTTGATAAATGATAGAAAATGGCCCGCACCAAGCAAACCGTCATCCAAGTAGACAAACAAGGAAGAAGAATCAACCCCGAGGCCACTACAGAAGCCTCAACAACTGGGTAGAAGCGCCCAAACCCAAACACTGCAGAAACATATGGGGCAGAAAAATGGGACAGGACAGAAGAGGCCACAGTCTCAACCATGCCGGCCAAACCAGCGCCACTGGACCATTCACCGGGCCGGTTCGTGCCAAGAGACGATGAACACAGGCGGCGATACACTGAATTAGTGGCCAAATTCTACAGGCCAAGCCGCTTCTGCCACAAGCAATCCTTCCAACAAAAATACATTTTCGACAGGCTGGAAAATGTCCTAGAAGCGGCCGGGCTGAAGAAGATATGCTTCAGCTTCACCTCATCTTATACAGAACTCACCAAGGAGTTCATGTCGTCCCTCCGCCTAGTACAAAACAAGCCGGAAGAAATTGAAAGATTTGGCGGGGCGGATAGACTACAAGGACGACTTTACAACTCTGAGTACGAGATCTCGGAGAAGCTGCTCAACGAGATGTTCTCCTCCTCTGAAGATAAGAAAGTGAGGCTGAATAATGGCGCCAAGATAGGTGAAAGTGATGGGTTCAACCAGTTGCTATCTGGAAGAGGCTGATCGGCGAGTCAACGTTTAAGCCGGGAAGCAAGGTGGCGGCAGTGCACTCCTATTTCTGAAGAATAATGCACAAAATTGTGGCGTGCCTGCTTTTCAGTAAGTACGAACCCAACAACCTCTACACTGAAGAGATCCACTTAATGTGGCACATGATGGAGGGGCGCACGATAAACTGGGGCGATTCCTAATCAACTGACTACATCCAGTCAAGGACGCCACCAAGTACTACAACATGGGAGGAATCGTGAATCTGATAGTGGCGGGGTTAGGCTACTCTAGAGAGCCGCATAGTCTGTCAAGGACAAGGGGAGACGACAGAATGGATCCAAAGTTCCTCGCGAGGGAAAACATAATAAAGAAGGAGAGAAGTCGCCTCTTCTACAAATTTGTGAGGACAGACGTGCTCCTACCCCTCCCACTTTGCGCCAACTATGACGTAGAGAAGATGGTCTTCATAAAGGACGAATTAGAAGCCATTATCGTAGAAGCTAGCTATGCTGCCACCAGAAGGATACCGGAGAGGGCGGCTACAAGAGGAGGACCAATTCCTCTCGACGCACGGCAGGACAAATCTTCCTCAGCCCCTGCTGAGCCACCCACCGCCCTAGAGGAACTGGTGACAACCACCGATATAGTTGTCGTCGCTTCTCCCATACCGACCGCAGCCGCAACAACAATAGCTGCCGCAACTGAAGAAGTGTTGGCGATCATGGAGGTCGCTGAAAGAACTGGGGCTGAGACAACCTTGATAGCCCCAAGGGAAGCTGCCACGGAAGAGATAGTCGCAGTTCTCGAGATTTCCATGGCGCCTTCAATGGAGGAAGAAACAGTACAGCTGGACGCCAGCAATGGTGCCTTCGCTGAGGTCCTCGAGATGGAGCTCAGGGTTGTACAACCCACTCTGCTACTGCCGCCGATGTCTCCAGTGGTAGCTGCAGAGGAGGTCGTCGAGAACTAGGTGGATCAACAGCTGCCCACCCCGCGCACTTCTCCACCTATACCAACAGGCGAGGCAGAGGCAGCCTCGAAGGTGTGGACGCCCCGCCCCGAAGCGACACTCCCGGAAACAATACAAATGGAGTCTACCCCGAGTGAAGCAACACACTCATCTGGTCAATCTTCACGTGCAAGGGACGTCGGAAGGATGAGAGGGAGTTCTGAAGTAGCCCCTCTGTCTCTAGGACAGATGATGGGTCAAGAACTTGACTGCTTGCGGGAGGTAACATGCAGCTACTCATCTACTTTTACTTCACTTACCAGCAAGTTTTTTGTCTTTCAGTAGAGGATGAACGATCAGGAGAGGCAACTACTGACCCTAGTTGGCTTGCCCAGTCAACTAGAGGCGCTGAGCGAGACGTTGAAGCAGGCCCTCCAGTGCCTCGACATGATCGAGGAGAGGTTAAACATGAGAGACGGTCGCCCAAGTGTAGGACAACCAAGGAGGTCTCGTTCGCCTCCTGGCTCAGGCTCTAAACCCTCCTCATCCTCCCCTCTTCTTTTGGGACGTCATCCTCTTCAAGTGGGCCTTCCACAACGCCCGAAAAAGAGACAACGTACAAGTCTGCCGATGGGTCTCCATCAGGAGAGGAGAGCTCCCGAGGCATAGAAGACTTCGCCCCCTCTGCCTCCCTAGATGAAGCCAAAGACAATAATGAATCAGTCAACATCGAGGAGGATTTTTCTGATGAATTGGAGGGAGAAGGGGGCATCGATACTGCCAACAAAAGACACCCCCCAGAGGAAGAAGCTCAACGGCAGATGCATTTTCTACGTCGTCAGAGATACCTTCCTTCGAGATGGCAGACTTCAACAGAAGGGCCATCAGATACTAGACGATCAGGGACCAGAAGCTACTGAACAAGGTCCTAAGGTCGCAGGTTGATGAAGAAGAAGTCATCTGGAGCGACAACTACTTCTCAGTATAACGGGGAGCGCTAAGAAACATATTTCACTCCCCAGTCGTCGTCGAAAAAAGTTGTTCGGGGTCCTACAAGGTGCCGTGATAGAGAACGCATGCGGTAGGACAGGCCAACAGACGATCTACAATGCCACCCTGGCCTTGGCAAGAGGACTGATGAAGGGGTTGTATGAATCTACACTGGTGGCCAGTATGCTGAAGCATATTGAAGAGCACAACCCAAACATGGTGTTGGCTCCCTACAAACATCGAAAGGGTTGGTTCCTGTGCGTTGCTGACCTCAGTAATCACGACGTCCAACTGCTTAGCTGCTGCAACAAAGAGAACCCGCGCACATGCAACACTTTCGTACATCCCGAGGACAAACATCTGAGGCTGCTCCCGCTGCGTCTCCACCGCGTTATAAAGTATGGAATCCAAAGCCACAGCAGCATCTGGAATTTCTTCACAATAAAGGACTTCCCAGTTCAAGAAGAAGAGGGAAGTGGAAACAGCGCCTTTATAGTCCTGTGAGCCATGGAGATGATACATATTTTCGGATTCTTAAGACAACTCCAGAGCCAAAACTTCTATCAGCTCAGAAGCATCTATGCACTATTGTTGATCAAGGACAGGTGTTATTTCCAAGACGCGGGCATACCAGAAAAGTTGTTGGATAACGATCAGGAAAATGTATCCTCTACTCCCAGCAGCCCTACAAAGGGAGAAGCCGAGATGGGTATAGACGTCTACGGAGCAGGGAAGCGGATGGAGATTCTGCAAGAATTACTCTCTAAATAAGGCCCCGCTTCTCCTGATACTTCAAAACAATTGATCAGTAACTTCGACCGTTCTGCATGCTCAACTCTAACACTGGAATAGGTCAACGACATCCTACAGAAGTTAGTTGATTCAACACCCACATACATCATCTACGAGGCAGGCAGCGTCTTAGTCCCAGTTGATGACTTAAGGGACGTGGTGAAAGAAAGAGGATGCCTGGAGATATCAGTGGCAGCCGCCTACATCCAGATACTAAAAGAAAAGTTTGAACACACATACATAGCCCATCCAATGTTGTTCAACGACATCTACCTTACCGATGAGTCAGGAGCAAAACAATCCCTTCTGGTAGAGTTACAGTGTAGGATTCCACGCATCATCTTCCTACCTATCCTGCACTACAACCATTGGACGCTCCTGACGATGTACACTCGCCAACGAGTAGGAATTTTCTATAATAGCTCGGACAGCAACAAAGATCATCCAGTACAGTGTACATCGACATCGTTGACATCCCTCGAGTGCTTAGTACGAAAATACTATAATGAGGTGGCAACGCTGATCCAACCATTCATGGAGACAACAGAGAGCAAATGGCACGAACTTCAGTTCTGCCACCACAGTCCACAACAAATTCCACTATCCAATGACTGCGGCATCTTCGTGCTGGAATGGATATCTAGCCAGGTGATGCTACAACAAACGCCTGACAATCTCCACCACATCGACTATCACATCAAACGCGGAGAATATGTGTGGGAGCTTCTATCTGGCGAAGGCACGCTCACCAGCTAACCCTCACTGAGTTAACATTACCCTACCTTATCTATCTCACAACTCTGGGACAGAGTGCGGGGTAAGTTTTGTGGGGGGGGTACTATGTATCAGTGAGGAAGGTACTAAAAGCCTTCCAAACTTTACCTTTTTTATCCATGGGTACTCTCGTACTCCCTGATCGGACCAAACACTAGAGTCACAACACCTCTCTCGAGGGAGTTGAAACGGAAAACACGACACCAACATGATATAGATATTGTATTTTTTTCACATTAACATTCACATCACTCACAAAAAAAATTCATATTCTCGTATTTTAATATTAGATGACTTGTTAAAAACCTAGAATCTATTGTGGATCATTGTAACCATACACATGCAATTTTATAATATTCAGATAAAAATACAACATGCACATGCATTCAAATAATAAAAGGGGAGATAGGTATCAGCCTCCTTGATATAGGAGGTTGACATACAACAGCAGACCCCTAAGGCGCCTCTAACCCGATACCGGGCGGGAGCTCTGCCCGATATGCCTGTGTCGGGCGGCATCCCCTGTCGGGCAATAGGCCGTGACGGGAAGACGTATCGGTCGAAACACTCTACCTGATACGGTCGTATCAGGATGCCACCCTCTCGGGCGACACACCGTGACGGGAGGCCGATACCTATCTTCCATTTTACAGCAATTTTACTTTCTTTATTTATGCAATATAACTAAACCTTTTATACGATGCTCATACTAATGGAATTAGAGGAGTTTTAATATCTATTGCTCTATGTTTGGTCCCTTTTTGTTGGATGATCTCTTTTTAGCATCTGAACTCTAGCTTGTATGCCTGGATCATGTTTTGACTAGCTATCAAATCGTGTTTCCCATTTCAACTCCCTCGAGAGAGGTGTTGTGACTCTAGTGTTTAGTCCGATCAGGGAGTACGAGAGTACCCATGGTCAGAGTTGCTTCGGTTATCTTTCCACTCCAGCCCAAGTCCGCTACCTTTGAGAGAGGGTGTAGGTGCTTGGTTGGAGGTACCCTATTTGAGATAAGGGGTACTGGATATTTTCGGTTGCCGCTTGTTATACCTAAGTTTTCTACCTTCGTTCCTTACCTAGGTAATAGTGTTACATCCTCTATTTTGTTGCACAAAAATCTTAAAAATTGATAAATGCCAAAACTTTAATCTTCCTTGTAACTCCAATTGGAGATAGCTTTTCTTTATAACTTTTTCTTGTGGGATTTTGTTTCCTTTTTACCCCTTTTGTTTACCGATCTTGATCTACAGTTCCATTGGGAATATCTTCTTACCGATCTTTTACCGGAGTGTAGAGTGTTGATTCCATGTTCTTAGCACTACCACCCTTGTCCCTGTGGTTCGACCCCGATTGCTACTTCGGACCCCATCATCATTGCGGGGGCCTAAGATTCGGGTTATTTGAAAGTCTGACTACTTCAAATCCGCTCCTTTTGGACGCGCGATTCAGGCTGGTCAACTTTTTGGCGCCGTTGTCGGGAAAACTTTACTAAAGATTCTCTGTAGTAAAAACCTGATACAACTTCTTTCCAGCTTGTTTTCTCGGTGTCTAAGGTGGTGCAGGTTTTTGTTATGCTCTTTCTGAAAATGCGGTCTCAAAACGGCAAAAGACTACTACTTTCCACACCAAAAATTTGAAAAATAATCTCGCAACAGCTAAGAGATGTGTATACAGAAGGAAAAAGCTGCCCAAACAACAACTTGCTTTTGTTTCCCTACCCATCAAAAATCCCAAAAAGAGAGAAAAGCCTTATGAGAGTGAATAAAAGCATGAGAGTTGTACCAAATGAAAGAAAGAAAGAAAAAACACACTCTTGTCTTTCTAAAAGTACCCATCTTTAGGCATGGTAGATCCGAGGCAGTGGTACGTAGGATGTGAAATCACTGCTCTATAGCCAACTGGCTTGGACTGCAAGGACCACTTGCCCATTAACGCGCCCGTACCTAGATGGACTGATGGGAAACAAGAAAAACCCAAAAAGCCTTAAACCTACCAAAAAACACAACTTTCTATTCCCAAAAGCTGTTTGGTGTGAAAGCTAACTTCGAAATCACGCACCCAAGTCTCGCCGAAGCTGAAGAGAAATTTTTGCTTAAATAAGACAGGAAAAATAAAGTCAGTTGCTCGTAGTCAAACTTTATTCTCGTTAAGACATCTCGATACTCGCTCAAACCCCTTGTCTGAAAACTATATGGGATTAAGAAGAAGTATCGCAAAATAAAGTTTTAAAATTGATTGAGGACAATCAAAATGCTAAGTTTGGGGGAGTTGATAACACCCATTTTTGTGGTATTTATGGCCCATATTTTGTTGTCAAAACTGCCCTTTTAAACTATTTTCCTCTTTATTTTGTCATGTTATTGAATAAACGAGTTACACTATGCTCTTAACTTGTTTTTATCATCTTTTGCAGAGTTTTTCCTCGCTTTTCCACTCAAAATCAGCAAAATGGCCCAGCCTGACCCATTTACAAAGAAT
This sequence comes from Alisma plantago-aquatica, assembly GCA_963693085.1. Taxonomy (NCBI): domain Eukaryota; kingdom Viridiplantae; phylum Streptophyta; class Magnoliopsida; order Alismatales; family Alismataceae; genus Alisma; species Alisma plantago-aquatica. Next base: position 1,046,575,952 of record OY856410.1, read on the forward strand.
CGACCTTTTTCTAGCTGCGTGACACGTCCACTACCCGTCGCAGTCGCTGCCCGACATGGAAGCAACCCGACACTGGTGTATCACACAGTGTGGAATCTGACGAGCGACACGCTGCTACCTGACAGAGAGTCGTTATCACGCCATGACCAGTCATCCCGACACAGACATATCACGCGATACGAGCCACTCACCGAAAAAATGCATGTCCGTCACAGCCGCCTGATACCACTGCAACCCGTCACGCGATAAGCAAGGTGTATCGGTCGATACCTAGGTGTCGTCCATCCCCAAAGCCACGTAAAGGGAGTCGATGAAGGATACGTGGCGCCCGGAGATCCGCAACTTCTTCCGACCGCTGCCTATAAATATCAACTACAGGACTCCGATGGGACAGGACGGACTCTCACGAAAGCTAACTTTGGCAAGCACCTCGATCTAGTGTGTCGTGCACCCGAGGTGTACCGGGCGATACTAGGTGAGCACCCCCTACCTGAGAGGGGTGGGAGTGGTTCACTTAGGACTCGTCCCGATAGCCACAACAGCCGATATCGACCAAGAAGGCCACCCGATGTGTCGGGTTCCTAGATGGGCTCTCGCCCGAGACGACTCGCCCACTACACCCGATACGAGGAACTTGAGAACCTAAGACCTCTCTAACTCAACACGATACCGAACCCAATACGCATCACCCGTCACGATGTGTCGCCTGAGAGGGTGGCATCCCGATACGACCGTATCAGGTAGAGTGCTTTGACTGATACGTCTGCCCGTCACGGCCTATCGCCCGACAGGGGATGCCGCCTGACACAGGCGTATCGGGCAGAGCTCCCGCCCGGTATCGGGTTAGAGGCGTCTTACGGGTCTGCTGCTGTACGTCGACCTCCTATATCAAGGAGGCTAATACCTATCTTCCCTTTTACAGTAATTTTACTTTCTTTATTTACGCAATGTAACTAAACCTTTTATACGATGCTCATGCTAATGGAATTAGAGGAGTTTTAATATCTATTGCTCTATGTTTGGTCCCTTTTTGTTGGATGATCTCTTTTTAGCATCTGAACTCTAGTTTGTATGCCTGGATCATGTTTTGACTAGCTATCGAATCGTGTTTCCCGTTTCAACTCCCTCGAGAGAGGTGTTGTGACTCTAGTATTTGGTCCGATTAGGGAGTACGAGAGTACCCATGGTCGGAGTTGCTTCAGTTATCTTTCCACTCCAGCCCAAGTCCGCTACCTTTGAGAGAGGGTGTAGGTGCTTGGTTGGAGTTACCCTCTTTGAGAGAAGGGGTACTGGATATTTTCTATTGCCTCTTGTTGTACCTGAGTTTTCTACCTTCGTTCCTTACATAGGTAATAGTGTTACATCCTCTGTTCTGTTGCAATCCTAAAAATTTATAAATGCCAAAACTTTAATCTTTCTTGTAACTCCAATTGGATATAGCTTTTCTTTGATAACTTTTTATTGTGGGATTTTGTTTCCTTTTTACCCCTTTTGTTTACCGATCTTGATCTACCGTTCCCTTGGGAACATCTTCTTACCAATCTTTTACTGGAGTGTAGAGTGTTGATTCTGCGTTCTTAGCACTACCAACCTTGTCCCTGTAGTTCGACCCTGATTGCTACTTTGGACCCCGTCATCGTTGCGGGGGCCTAAGAGTCGGGTTATTTAAAAGTTCGACTACTTCAAATCTGCTCCTTTTGGATGCGCGATTTAGGCTAGTCACTCTATCATGGGCCTTATTCTGGTTGATATGTAAAGATTCAAAATATCTCTTTATAAACCCATCCCATGTTAATTTAGGTCTTCCTCTTCTTCTGTTTATTAATCTTGACTCAATAGAATTTCCTCATATAGGCACATTAGTTGGTATGCGTTGCACATGTCTATACCATCTGAGTCGGCAACTTGTCCTCAATGCTCGTCACCCCCACTTTATTCCTGATATAATCATTTCTCAGGCTATCTTTTCTAGTCTTCCCACACATCCATCTCAGAATACACATTTCATCCACATTTATCTTGTTGAGACCTTGTTTCTTCACTGTCCAACATTCACTCCCATAGAGCATGGCTGGCCGAATAGATGTTCTATAAACTTACTTTTTAACCTGAGAGGGATCTTCTGATCACATAAAATTCAAGTCACACTCCTCCATTTCAACTATCCTGCAGTGATCATGTGACAAACATCATTTTAGACATCCCCATATATTTGAATAATAGAACCCAAGTAACGAAATTTATCACATTTTGGTATATCTACTCTCCAACTTGGCTCCACCATTCACATTATGGGATTGGATGAAATTACAATGCATATACCAGTTTTGCTGCTGCTAATCATCAATCCATTTGATTCCATTGCCTTTCTCCACCATAGAACTTTATCATTTAATCCAACATTAGTTTCTTCAATCAAAACAAATCATCAGCAAATAACATACACCAAGGAATATCATCTTGAACATTCTTTGTCAACTCATCCATAACAAGAAAGAACAGATATGGGTTGAGTGTGGATCCTTGGTGTACCCCAACTGTGGTAGAAAAAGTTGGCGTCTCTCCCGCAGGAGTCCTCACACTTGTAGTAGAGCTATCATGCATGTCTTTGATCAAGTCAATGTATTGGATTGGTACACCCTTTTTCTTCAAATCAGTAAATACCATATGAAGATCTCTTTTGATTTCTCTATACTTCTCCATTAGCCTCCTTATCAAAAAAATAGCATCCGTTGCTGACCTTCCAGGCATGAAACCAAAATGGTTGTTTGATATTTGTGTTATAGATCTTAGCCTCTACTCAATAATCCTCTCCTAAAGCTTCATTATGTGACTCATCAACTTGTTACCTCTATAGTTTGTGCAGCTCTAAACATCACCTCTATTCTTTTAGATTAGTACTATAGTACTGTTTCTCCACTCATCTGACATCTTTTTGGTCTTCATGGTCTTGTTAAAGAGCTTTGTTAACCACATAACTCCTTCATCCCCCATACTCTTCCATACATCAATGGGAATACTGTTTGGATCTCATGCCTTTCTCATTTTCATCTTCTTAAAAGCATTCTTGACCTCAAAAGGTGAAACCCATCATGTATAAATGATATCTCTTGTATTCATATCACATGAGTCTCTAACATTATTTGTGGTATCTCCGTTGAAAATGTGACGTCCCCGGATTTTTCTAAAACTTAATCTGATGTGCGACGTCCAAATTGAAACCCTCACCTCAGCGAGAATCTCAATTTAAACATCCCACACTAGGCTAAGAAGAAGAAAATCAGAGGAAGTCATAAGGAAACACAATCAGTAGCACATGCTCATGAACAATAATAAAACCATATACACATGTTCACCATTCAACATATAATTACAACATGAATTGTTACAACATTTGATATTACACATTGAAAGGTAAACTTATACATATACATGTACTACATCTAAACTACAGGATCTTAAGACAACAGGTCCACCTGTACATCAGCTCGCTACACAACTCTCTCTATCCTGGATCTTCAAGAGCATAACCACAACCTAAACAAAAGATTACATGCGGTACACGTCAGCACAATATTCAAGAATATTGTACAGAGTACGCCTACGTGTCTTTTATTTACCTCTCATCATATCTTGGCAATAAGATAAAACTAATATACTTGGCAGTAACAGAAGAATATAAGAAAAGCGTATACTTGCACAAAGATATTTATCAACAAAAGAGAACACATATTTTAAACTTATTTTCCATTATATCATTTATGCATTTACTACATGAGAGTTGAATGCATTAAGGCCTTTATGATCTACTACCAAAGAGTTGGATCATTTCACAATGTGATCTACTACCAAAGAGTTGGATCACTTCCAAGTACTTTACTACCAAAGAGTTGAAGTACTTATTTCCAGCACTTTACTACCAAAGAGTTGAAGTGCTTAGATATAATGGAACAGATATATTATGTTTCATGTGTTCATAGCAATAAGTATGGAAAATCATGCAACATATCATACAAGAACAATCATTTCATCCAATATCATATGCCAAGTATTTTACTACACATATAACACAAGCATATTGTATAATAAGCCAAGTAAGAGGTAATAGCGTACCTTGATCAAGAAAGACAACCTAATCACATATTCCTCATGTCATCTATATCCTTGGTCAAACCTGATCAAGACAAGACCATATGCTATCATCAAGTTCTCATCCTATTATATCTCATTTTAACCCTAAACGTGTTCATATTAGGGTTTGCTTATCTCATTAGGATATTCCCACTTTTACTTGAATTCTTATCTTAGAATTATCTTACTGATGTCATATTCTAGATTATGATTCATTATTTGAACATTATCTTTCATAGCATTTTTGTGCGCATTAATTAACCCTAGATTACACCATTAATCACATCAGGGTTTTTATATCACATTAAGAGTAACATCATCGTATAACATGGATTATATGTATCATCTTGATCTCATATATAAATCTGAGGTTCTAGATACTTATATGAGCTTACTCTGCAAATTTCATCAATTATTGAGCATTTATGTATTTATTGCATATTATTTAGGGTTAAAAGGCCTAATTAGCCATATTAATCAAATTACATGATTTCGTACATCATCATGACCATAACTGACATCATATGTATCATAAACATGAAATATGATTCACAAGTATTTTATCATAATTTTAGGGCGTCGTTTGATATTTATTATCTATCAATTAAGCATTTCACAACTAACAAGATATCTCTGATATTAGTACAAAAAAGGACTGATATTACAATTTCATACTGTTCTACACATTTTTCTGATAATTTTGATATATTATTTGTATTTTTCGGACATCGGAGCTATTTTCTATGATTTATCTAAGATCTGAGCATATAAGAGGATTTTACCTTTTGCAGCCAATCGGGGACTGCCACGTGGCTCCCAGGGTTGGCGTTTCTTTGCTTGGGACCGGTCGGTTCCCTCTCCTAGCTCGCATTGGGCTGGCTGATTCTCATCTGATGAATTCGGTTCAAAAGGGTTTGGCCAAAACGCCTGCTCCCCTCCGCTCAGTCTGCTTCGCTCGCGGTCTCGTGTGGACCTGGAACAGAGCTGCCACCGTGAGGAATGACTCCGGCGAGAAACCAGCCATGCCTGATCCCTCCTCTCTATCCTCTTATGCTTCTTCGAGGTTCTGGATCACCTACTAGAGATCCTCGGCTCTAGGGTTTCCCGCTTGCTAAGCCGTAGCTCCATTTCCTGGAGCCGTCAGCAAGGGTCGTTGTCGTGGTGGAAGAGAAAGGGGGAAAACCCCCTCCATTGCACTATGTCTGGAAGCCAAGGGTGCTATAGGTGTGCGTTTCCTTTAGGAGTTAGTCTAGACACCCAATTGAAGCGAGGATGTCTCATATTCTGTCTCTGAGCTCCAGCTCCACCTCTGACGCTATGAGGTTCGGAGGCCATGGAAACGGCCCCCGCTGGGCACGAAACCAGTGGCATTCAACTCCACTGAGCACGAGCTTCATTTCCCTTCTTGGTTCTCCTCCGCGAGCTCCATTCCTCTGATATGCACTCTCGTACACCACCTGCTCCTTGCAGTGGAGAGAGAGTGGAAAAGGGCCAGGTCGTTCTCCTTGTTCTCTCCGGCATATGCCCCAAATAAGGGGTCAGTCAGGTCGTGGTCACTAGAGGATTCCCACTCCTCGGTTAGTCCTTGTCCACATCCCACGATCCGGACGAGTGGGGGCTGGGAAAGTCGGGGCAACTGTTGCTCCCTCTCCTTGCTCTAACCGCAAGGTGGGAGACAACCTGATAGCCCTCGATCTGTCATCCAAGGGTCGAGGTTACTCCTCTATTCAAGTGCATCCGCGGCTCAGCTAAAGCAGCTTTCGCTACCACTAGATTGAAAACCTAGGGCTAGGATTCGGCCACGCATACCCAACTCAACTAAGGGGGGCGTGTGACAATTATTAAAGGTCAACACTTAGGTCCACAAACCATCCAATATACACATTATTTCCCCAATTTTAAACCTCCATAACTCTCTCTAGGATACTCCGCTGTCACCAAATTTTAACCATAGCTTCCTCACTACTCAAGGTACCTTGTACTTGAATTTGGTGCCAAAAATCAATTATTAGACCATACAATTAAATTCCTCAAGAAGGCATAAAAAGAGAGATCTTAATCATTATATAAATCTCAATCAACATTCCAACTTTACTAAAGTACTTGGAACTCTCATTATAACTCAAGATATGGATTCTAAGTTATTATTGGAGATTTATGGATTTCAAAAATCCACTCCATCACAGAAAATCTTATGGAAGTAATTTCTCGACTGGTTATTGACATTATCGTCCTTCACCAACACCCTTCCATCTTCATTCCTATTGCATTTCACTTGACTCAAGTCTCTTCATTTCCTTTCTCTTATATGAGCCATTTTATATATTTATTTCCCCTTCTATTGTGTCCAACTTCTTATAAATATAATTAAAGTATCTAGACCTTACCTCCTAAACAACCTTTTTAGCTTCTTTCTTTGCTTGCTTGGATCTTTGGAACGTTGCATCATCTCTAGATTTGGGCAAGCTCCTATAGATCTCCCTTTTTAGATCATAATTATTTAATATTTTCTAAATTTAGAACTAATAATATATAAGTAAAAAATAAAGTAAAACATGTTATAAACTCGGTAAACTATAATCTACACAATGGTGTGGTTTTGGTAACCTAATTCAATAATAATAGAAAAGTGATTTTTAGGGTTTATGTAATTGGTGTAAAACTAACCCTAATCTCATATATGCCTTTAATAGCTTGCTTGTGGATTGAGATGGAGTTAGGGTTTTACCATGGACATATGTAGACTTGATATGAGGTATGTTGCATGCCCTTATTCACATCAAGCAATAATCTAATTTCTCTCTTAATGTATGTTGCATTCCATATTATTCTTATTGATAAATAACCTATTTTCCCTCTCTCTCTTGGTCCTATGGACAATTTAGCCTACATATTTTTTCTCTCTTCTGAGAATTTATTTCACGTGAAAGATTCTATGTTGATTTTGATCTTGAGATCATCCTACTTTGTTGTATATTCATTTTGACTCTAACTTGTACTTTTATCATGATGAAACCTTGATTGTGGATATGTACTATTTGCCACTTTTGTGGTAGATTTTTATGCTTTTCATTAATGTGATGGCAATCTCTTTATTTCTATTTATATGACCGAACTTTTACTTGCCTCTACATTTTACATGCTTAGTGATTCAATATTCCTAGAGTAGTGTAAGTACTTTGGTGTTTGGGCTCCATTCATGTTATCTTTTTGGAATGGAGGTTGTGTGTCCCATACCTGGGTTTTGTGCTCATACTTTATACATTTGGGATTTTGGCTGTGTGCCTTACTCTATTTGGTTTTAAGATTCCGAACCTTAGTCGCCATTATTTATTTATATTACACTATTTCTATGCTTATCTCACATGCATGCCGATTGGTTATCAATGATGGGTTTTGTGCCCTAAAATATTTATGTATGCTTTTGTGGCATACCTTCTTTTATTTAATGACAAGTGTAATTCTTGAATATCATCTTGAAAATTTAGATTCTTTTGATAACCACTTGGATGGTATTTTTCTCTTCTATGGGAAGCCTTGTTACATTTGATGTCCTTTTATTCCTTATATTGCTCAATCCCATATTGATGTGCTCATTCCGGCTTGTATGTTGATAATTTCCATTTTTGTCTTCTCCTCTGGGGTATGCTCCCAACCCCAGGTGTAGGACATGGAGGACATGACATACGAACATGGATTTGCCTTATGAAGATGACACTTAATGGGAGGTAGACTTGGGATAGTTTAGATATCCCTATACTTAGATCCTGATGTTGTACTTTCATGTAAACCCATTTATGGGAGAATATTATGTGACTTTTATAAATTGAATGTAGTCATGAAATATTATTTTGTTGCTATACTTTGTTTTTTTTTTAATATCATCATTTGAGAATTGAAAATTTTACACCTATTCCATCATACATTTTTGGTGTGTTTTGAATAGATGGATTCATTCCTCAAATTAAGTAGAGAGTGGATCCCCTTTCGGGTTCCACTCCTTACATCAGGGGTTTCACTTGCAAACCATGATAATTCAAATCAAATAATGTTTTTAAGTGTCTCATGACGTTCAAAATATCATAAATACTATTTCCATTAATCCATCTTATTCAAAGATCAATCTAGTAAAGAATACAATCATTCAAGTATACCCTAATTTAGCTAGTTAAGATGGAAAAGGCTCACCCCAAGGACAATGTGATGACCCTAATTTTAGGAGTTTGATAGTCAATATATCAGTTGAAGACATATGTGGGAAAAAATGGTCTATATACATATCATGAGGGGTTATACGAGCAAAGTAAGCAAGTTGAGCTTGTGTCGATGATGCGAGAGATCAACTTATGCACATTTAAGTTTAATATCCTTATGTATGTAACCCTTTAGACTAACTAATTTGAGAGGTCAGTCCATGAATTTTGGATGCAAAATATGTATGTAAGGTGGACTACATCAAGTAGAATCTTACGTTAAAGTTTAAAAGTGAAAACATGCTCCTATAGGAAGTTATTGAGGTTTAAATTTCATGAAATTATCAACACCTGTTTGAGTTGGGATAAGTTCATCAATCTGTTTGACCTAGTGGTCGTGATATTTATTTGTCACATGGACAACATGATTTGGGATGGATTGGTTCAGTGATAGATATTTGGACCTATATTGACCCTAGATCATAAAATGAACAACAACTATTCATCCACTAGCTCTTGCAAGCTATGGAGAGGCGATGAGTAGGTCGTGCATCTCCAACATCAGCTAGCACTAAAAATGAGGACCAACGTGAGCTTCTAACCAAGAGTTCTCACCGTCTCTCGCCCTCAACATCTCAACGACTTCTGAATATGGGCATGAGGTGGCATATATGGAGTGAACGAGACCCCACATCTAGTTTTGTATCCTTCAACGAGAATGAGAAAGTGACTGAAGAGGACAAATGCATGGAAGAGACTAATAGATGACTTCCAGTAGTTTAGAAAGCTTTTATATTAGGGTGATTCTTTTTTTGGCGATCTTATATGTATGAGAACATTGATTTAGTAGTTGCCCCATCCACCTTGGCACAAATGTAGGTCAAGTCGAGGGAAAGGATCTCAGATCCTTGATCCCTGTTCTAAGAGTTCCTATAGATATCAGTGGACCTTGCATATCCAACCTCATGATTTGGGTGGCCAAATGATGAACCCAAGACCAAGGAGATCCAAACTTGACTTCCTACATTGTTGGTTTCTCAATCACCATTCTTCAAGGTCGAGCAACAAATGTGTTAGTATCTCAGCACTAAGCCAGTCATGTTATCTATGTGTCTGAGTATGTACGAGCCTCTTCAAGACTCACAAAGAAGTATGGAGCATTCACGATGCCCTATTGTATACCAGTCGTAGTACTCAGAGAAGAAGGTTATGTTGACCTAACAATTATACATTGTCCATAATTTGATGATGACTTAACCATTCCATTCATATGGATTGATTTCAGGTATTAGGTACATGAAAAGGATCAATTATATCAAGCCCTAGCTTGACTAAATACAAGCCAAAGTCAATGCAAATGCACTTTTATGGAATATGCCCTAAAACCCTTAGATGCTATGACTTGTAATTAAGATGAGAAAAAATTATGAGCACTTAAAACGAATGTTTAAGCAGTCTAATGACAATTTCTAAAATTCATTACAAGGTGTTTTATCAGCCGAGTTTCATCCTTGATAAACTCAACTGACACCCGTGATGGATTTTGAAAATTTCTAGGGTTGACTGAGTTTCCTCAAGACAAACTCGATTGACACCTTGCTCTGACCAAATTAAATTTAAGTCAACAGCTACATTTCATCTAGGATAAACTTGATCGACACTTCAAATTTGTTTTGTCGCATAGTGCTAGCTGTTGAGTTACCTTTATTGAAACTCGAATGACTGCATTGTACAGACCGTGTAGAAAAAGTACTTCTAGTCATTGGAGTGTTGCAAACATCATAAATAAATCTGTTGCAACACCCCAAATGACCAGAATTCGTTCCCAAGTGCTTCTAGTGGCTAGTAGACATCCCCAACTATAAATAGGGACCCTTGGGCTTCATCCCAAATTTTCTCCTTATGCCTCTTATGCTCATATGTATGGTTGAGTAGGATTTGTCTACTAAGATCCCCTTTCTCTCTCTTGCTTACTATTCAAAACGTCACTACGAATGAGATAGGTTATTTATGATAGAACTATTTCATTATAAACCTTGTGAAAGTGTCAATCTTCTCTTTCCTGAATCCCTTTCTTCAAGCAAAGTTGGTGAAAGCATCTCCTTGGTGAAGGAGAAGGTGAAGGCCGAAGATCCTAAAGAAGAATGGGTAATTCCTTCAAGGCAGAAGACTTGTTGTAAGCGGAGAGCTCCTTGGTGAAGGTGTCCAGCTTGTTGCAAAAGTGGCTAAGCCCTTGTAGAGGTTGGAGACTCTTGCTCAAAGGATAGGTAAGACCTTATAAGATTTATTGGCTCCTTTTGATCCTTAAAAAGGAAGGCTAGGTATCCTTGACATGTATAAGGAAGGTATTATTATATGTCTTATAATGTAATATAAGTATGCAATGGTTGTAAAATCCTAGATGTTGACCTCTCTAGGTAGTAGATGTACACTCTCCTAGTTTGGAGTTTGGAACCATTATACATAACTTGTTCTTGATCTCATTCAGTCTCTCTCATCCTTGCTATGTATCTTTAGTTGCACATCAAATTCCATATTTGCAATATTATTCTTGAAGATATTTGAAGGTCTAATGAATCTTGTTTAAGTGTTTTAACTCTATTTAAACCCCCCTTCTAGAGCCCATTTGATCCAACAGGTTGAGAAGGCCATTGCTAGTCAGATTTAATCAACCTCATCTATGAGGAGATGGTGGAGTCTGATAGGGTGAAGCTGGATCCAACACCAGTTACTAGTAGAGATCTCAAGATCTTAGAGTTCTAGAGTTACCCCTTGACACTTAGGCTAGTCACAGAGTTCCCCTACATGATGGAAAGGCAAAAAGCTCACATCTGGCTCACCATAGATCCACCGTGTTCACACTTCGAGGATACTATGTGTAGAAACTTTTCCTCTGCATCACACAAAAAAAGATAAGTCTCACAACGAGAGCGAAAGATCAATACCCAGACCTAGGCAGCCAAGGAGTAAACTGACCGGTTCCGCCTAGCTAGGGGGTTGAACTGTGTTTTTTTCTTAGGAAGCGACATGGCCCTCATCTGGAGTCCTTACCTAATATCAAACGATCGACAATAAACAAATCAAGGTAATGAGCTCTAACTCCCATAAATACTACTGATATAAGAAATTACATCAAAAATGGATCCTTTGTCCTAAGAATTCCCCAAAAACCACCCTTAGACTCAAAATTATGTCTACTTTGTTATGAAACACCTAAATTAGACATTTGAAGCAGTATTATTGATAGTTTTTAATTTATAATATGATGCTTCTTTTAGGATATATTAAATGCAATAAATGATATTTAATCGAGATAAAATATAAGAAAATTGCGGTAGAACCCTAAAGATGATTGTAACTCATATATGGACTCTGATTTGAGCAACATTTCCCAAAATTAGGTCTTTTCGTATTAATGACTAATTAGATGCTTTTAGTCTCATATAAATTTTAGAAAATAGACAAAGCATTAGTAAATTATGGAAATTTCAATCACAGCTGAGAATAACATATAGATCAGTATAAAAGTATCATACACTTGTTTTAGATCAATGACACCTATGATTGGCCAAAACCCTCATTGGACCTAAATTATTGTTGATAATGATGAACCATGTATTAACGATGATAATTGATATTGATCAGGCGTTCACTAGAGCCCTAGAAGATCAAGGATATAATTAGGAAGCTCTGAACTCAGGTACAACCTTTAATAATTATATGACTATGACTTTCTTGTTTGAAACGTGCTACATATGTGTACTTGTTCAAATGTTTCCATGTAGTATTCTGGTATTATACTCTATGTTTGTATCGTTATCATTGTTTTATTACTTGAAACATAATAGGAAAACTCCATTATACAAACTTTATGCACCTACCTGTATTATCGGGGTAAGGATATGGGGTTGCATGTCCTACTTGAGTTGTCAATATAGGGTAGAACATGTTGATAAAATGATTAGCTCTTGGCAATTGCCTTGAGGTCCTTCTCATACAAAAAGGTTAGCTAATTTTGTGCACCCTTACAGATCCTTATGATGAAAAGTTGGTCAAAGGCCTTATGATATATGATGTTGTTGGTATAATTGGAGTAAAATGAGATTAAATCCAGCTCATGTTTTGCTAAATACTTAACATGTTTGTTCTTGTTTGTTTCTTTTGTAACTCTTTTCAAATATACAAAGTTTAATTTATATGTATCTTTCTGCCATGTACTCAACACCTCGTGTGTTGACCCGCTTGTTTCACGTATTTTTCAAGTTAAGAGATGGCTGTGAGTTGATGGGCTTGGTGAGCTATGTCAGATGTACTTATTGTAAGATTCCTAGTGTACATGAGCAAACATATAAATTTTGACTCTCAACTTGTAATCAAAATCTTGTCATAAAAGGATTTGCTCAATGAATTTATTGACTATTGAGATTATGTTGGTGCCTTTATCTTATTCTTTGTTCATACATGCTAAGCTTTACGCTTACACATTTGCTCTTTGATAACATCATGCTAGGTACGAACACCCAGTTCCTATCACCGTTAACTTTCTAGTCATTTGGACTTAATTTTTGGGTAATAAACTATCATGTAACATACAACATCTTGCAATAGAAGGAGTAGGAGAGCAAGAAACACTAGCACATCGATTAATCCAAGTTTTGCTTCCTCTTGGTGACTAAGGTGGTGCACAAAGAGTTCTTGAATCCGCATAAGTGATGTAGAGGCTGAGACCATTTGGCGAAGGCTTGAGGACAAGCAACTTCTCTAAGGAAAAGATAATGTGTTGCTGTGATGACAAGGTGGCAACAACAACGACGACTTCAGATCTGTATCCAGAAGTCCAAGTTCTATATAGACATAAGACATGTCTAGTTGTTGGACAACCAATGTGCAATAATATATATTCAATATCTCTTCTATGTCATTAATATACCAACATTCTATAGTATAAAAGACTCTTGGTTAACATTTTTGTTCAGATATTTTTTATATTTCCATTGCGTTTGTTTCCCTAAAATTGTACACTATTTTCATTTTTTACTTACAACTTCAAATTTTAGTTTCATTTGATATATCACTCATCGTTTGATATTTAATTGTTTATAATAGATTTCCATACAATTATATACATGTTGATAAGATGCACACTAAGAAGTTAGTGATCATCTAGGATCCATGAAGAATATCACATCTGTAAAAATGGAAATTAGTTCCTAGTTAAAATGAATGGTAAACAAATCATTATTAAATAAATATAATTCAAAGTATATCTACTAATTAAAAACAATTAATGGAACAAAATTTTGTCCAAATTTTAATCAAGGAATCAACTTATATACATATTTCATAAACAATAATCATATTAATTAGTTGACAATAAAAATTGAGATGAATTTGGAAGGTTGGGTAGCCTAAATAAATGTGGAAGAAATTTAAGTGTATTATTTTTGAACCTTTGATGCATTCCAACACCCCATTCATAACTCCATGATATTGTCCTCTTTCATCTTCTTCATCATGGTGAACATTACATCAGCAAGGAAACCCACTAGATCAAGGTACATCCTCTGATGAATTTGTTGGCATGAATGTCAACACTCCATGAAAGGAAAAGGTTATCCTCACCCTCATATCGTCAACCTTAAAATTCTTTTTCGTTTACAATCTCATCCTGGAATGAAACTTGAATTTGTTTCTTCTAATAGGAAACATATCTCCCTAACGTTCTCATTTGTTTCTTTAGTAAGAAGCTCAAAGCAGTCTATCCAACAAGCTTAGTGTTTTTATTTTTTCTTGTTGACAAAATATCAATGTCTTTTTACTCATTCAAATCTAAGTTCATAGATTAGGGGAAACCAAAGCTATGCACTTTGGGCTGGATATTGATTTGTCAAATAAAAATAATATTTTGGTACACAACTTATATTTCCTCCCTTTTACCTAATTTTCATAGCTCATAACACGTTACTTTCATGAGGTTTACAATAAAGTTCATACCTTTAATGGTGAAAGGAAAGCCTTTTGTTGACCTTAGGAAAGGTATGTTGTAAAACATTATTTCTAGAGAACATGTGGTTACACGTCTGAATGGATGACAATTCAAACAAGTGGAATATTCTTTCCTCTTGAGGATCTAGCAACTCACCTTTAGAAGGTCAATTACAAATTCCCGAAAAACCACAAATGAGAGTTTAAGGATTTGGTCTTGGTGTCTAACCATCCAAAGTTGATCTCAAACACTAATTCCAATAATCTTCCAAATTGTGTCATTTAGAAACATCTCATTGCTATGGTGGCAGGAAGTATCTCCCAACCTAATTTATTAGCGTAGGTGATAATTTCTATTTAACACTTCAAATTGAGTTGTTTTGCAAACAACACTAAGGAACGTTCCTCTTGCCGCCTACTAATTACATGAATATCATAATGTGTGGTGTAAAGGTAAACAAAGGACACTTGAGCCTCTTTATTTGGTTCAAAGCTAAGTTGGAAGTTCACCCTGTCTTTTCACTCCATGTGGGACAATCCAATATGATTTAAACCCTTGGCTATTTGGTTGTAGTTGGACTTTAATGTGATTAAGGGGTATGTAAATCCCAATGGAATCACATATTTCGAATCAATTATGTCATTTTCTGAGTAGGATTTAGGTAATCTCACAGTGTTATGTGAGATATCACCCTTATCACAAACCCCTTGAAACAAAAGTATAGACCATGGCAAGTTGTGTGAGATATCACCCGTCCATGGCATCTAGTTTTCCCCACCCCTTCCAAAATATGGTTAATGGAGAGTTCCTTAGTGGCCCTGATGTCACTCAGATCTTTGTTAATGATGCATTCTTCCTTGTGGAGCCTGGCTTCGTTGCAACCTGCAATGAGAAAATTCCCGATAATGATAATCAACTTGCGTCATAATGTGTTGTGATGAATGTTGAGTGTTATCGAAAATCCATTTGTTGCATGCAATCCATATAGTTTAAATGATGGCAACTATTAATGTTCAGTTGTTTGTGCAAAGCATCGAGATGACTACTCGTGTGTTTGGGTTGGGGAACTTAACAAGTTGTTTAGTTAGTAATGTTATTTATTATGTAAAAAAAAAGGATTTTGGAACTTAAGAACTTGTTCAGTTGCCAATATTTGTTGTTTGTTGTGACATAGGTTGCCAATTTGACCAATTGGGACACCAAAAAAAGTTTAAAGGCAATAATACTATGCCGCTTATGTTTGCTATAAAGACTATGGACCCTTGCTCCTTATTAGCGTAGGTGATAATTTCTATTTAACCCTTCAAATTGAGTTGTTTTGCAAACAACACTAAGGAGCGTTCCTCTTGCCGCCTACTAGTTACATGAATATCATAATGTGTGGTGTAAAGGTAAACAAAGGCACTTGAGCCTCTTTATTTGGTTCAAAGCTAAGTTGGAAGTTCACCCTGTCTTTTCACTCCATGTGGGACAATGCAATATGATTTAAACCCTTGGCTATTTGGTTGTAGTTGGACTTTAATGTGATTAAGGGGTATGTAAATCCTAATGGAATCACCTATTCCGAACCAATTATGTTATTTTCTGAGTAGGATTTAGGTAATATCATAGTGTTATGTGAGATATCACCCTTATCACAAACCCCTTGAAACAAAAGTACATACCATGACAAGTTGTGTGAGATATCACCCGTCTATGGCATCTAGTTTTCCCCACCCCATCCAAAATATGGTTAATGGAGAGTTCCTTAGTGGCCCGATGTCACTCAGATCTTTGTTAATGATACATTCTTCCTTCTGGAGCCTGGCTTCGTTGCAACCTGCAATGAGAAAATTCCCTATAATGATAATCAACTTGTGTAATAATGTGTTGTGATGAATGTTGAGTGTTATCGAAAATCTATTTGTTGCATGCAATCCATATAGTTTAAATGATGGCAACTATTAATGTTCAGTTGTTTGTGCAAGCATCGAGACGACTACTCGTGTGTTTGGGGTTGGGGAACTTAACAAGTTGTTTAGTTAGTAATGTTATTTATTATGTAAAAAAAAAGGATTTTGGAACTTAAGAACTTGTTCAGTTGCCAATATTTGTTGTTTGTTGTGACATAGGTTGCCAATTTGACCAATTGGGACACCAAAAAAAGTTTAAAGGCAATAATACTATGCCGCTTATGTTTGCTATAAAGACTATGGACCCTTGCTCCTTAGAAGTCAGATATTAAAAAAAAAACATGGGGCTGGGAAGTGGGAAGGACGACAACCGAACTCCTCGCTTGGAAACGCCTACCTTAAACCCATTGATCACCACGAGCATACTATATATATAAATATACATTATATGGTCACAAGTTAATGGTCGGCGGTCATCGTTGATATATCCAATTATACAGTACCCTTGGTGTCCGGAATGATTATAATTAAAACACGAAAACCCTCGTTAATGTCGCATTGAAAAATGAGTCGCGCCGCAACACGGGCGGCAAATGTAGTAATCAAATGTGCACTTTTCCTAGTTAAAAAAGTTAACTAACCGGCAGTTGTCCTCACATATTAACTCCGTTTCCCTCCGGTAGCGGAGGGGCCAACGTAAATAAAAAGAAAAGCAGGCCACCTTGCTTGCTTCTTCTGCCCGGTTTTCCTTTTGTCCTTTCTCGGAACAGTACTCAGTAGTCGTCAGTCCATAGTCCACAGTCCACACTCTCTCTTCCCTTTTACTTGAGTTACTAGCACTTAAAGAGCCTAGCAGCGCAGCAGCAGAGCAGAGGAGAAAGAAAGACGGCTCCCCGATCTCGGTGCATCGCGGCCTAGGTACTCGCCGGTCTCTTCTTCCACCTTCGAGACCCTCGAAGCAGCTCCCTTCTCGAACCCCTCATTCGTGATCTTCGACCCCTCGCATTCAGGAATCTCCGAGATCTGGACTCACATTAGGTATTCTTTCGCGCAACTTTTCTGGAAATGTGGCCTCCGAGTGTGTTTGTTTAGTGTTTTTTCTACTTGTAACGGGAAGTGGCAGTTGGGATCCGGAGTTGGAGAGACAACTCCCGGGTAATTCCGTGCTTTCCGTAGGTTAGGGACCAGCATTATTGGGGTTTCTTTTGCCTGTCCCCTCCAGTTATTTATTCTTAGGGTTTACGACTTATCCTTGCATGGGAATGCTCCAGTCCTGAGACACCTCTACTCGTCCAGGCATTGTTGGAATCTTCCACTATCCCTGGTAGGAAGCCACATTTTTCGTATTTCTAAGCAATTCTAAAGCTTAATCCAAACCCTGTCTTCTCTATGCTCGGTGTTGTACTAGTTCCGATGCTTGTCTTTCGTTTATATCTGTGTGTTCCGGCAGAATCTTGTCTAGCACTCCACAAGTTCCACTGAGACGCGTATCGTTTCTAACTCCAAGATTTTGGTTCAGTTCTCGATCCTTACCACACATCCAGTTACATCTTGCACCTTGCGTTCTGCTTCTTCTCCATTCTATGGCTTGCTATGTTGACACATTTGAAATGAACTTGCCAAGTAAGGCAATCGAGCATGCCATCTTACAAGTTTGAAGTGCGATCTGGTTCTTGAATTAGTTGTTTTTCTTTTACCTTGGCTAGCATATGAATTTCAGAGCTGAATGCACATCTCTAGTCTTTACTATGTCCCAGTTCCTGCCGAGTTATGTCTGTTAGAAGAACTCCTTCGTTTGGGGGTTTGGCTATATTTCCTTCCTTCCTGTGCATTATTATTGGGTTTTGTGATTTAAAATTTTCTGTTACCCTTTCTTAATTTTCCAAAAAACACAAGAACAACCTGCAATTTATTTCTCAGTAGAATTTTAGTCTATACTTGAGTCACCGGTTTGTATTCAGTTTTACTTAAATTGTTGCTGTCAGGGTCTTCTTCAGTTTTGGTTAAATTTTTATCCACAACGAAGATCCAGTTTTATACACTGATCGAATGTTTGAACTGTGGCAGTTGGCCTTTCATCCCACTTTATCACTTACTGCCCTAAGTGCTCAGTAGTGGGTACCTGTTATAGTTCTAGAGTAGGGATGTATTAAGCTGACTAGGAATTTGAGAGATATCTCTGCTGCTTTGGTTTCCTTGCAAAGAATTTGGCACTTAGCCTTAGTAGTCTGAAGTATATGGTTTGGAATTTGGCGAATCAATATGAAAGAAACAAGAATTCAGGAGGTACGATATAATAGTTTTGATGCTATAAGAATATAGAACATGATTGCCTTTATTTCACAATAGTTATAAAAGTCATGCAAAACTCCAAAGTATATTAAAACCAGCTCCAGTAAGATTGGTGAAAATATGTGGAATATATCCTTCAGTTGAATTCTATGTATAATTCGGATGTTGAAAATTTATAAAAGTTCCGCATTGTCTTTCTCCCCAGACCTCATTGACAATTAGGTGCTGACGGCGTCAATGCGATTTTCCAATGTCTTGACCAACACTTTTTGTTTCTCAAGTCTGTGTCAATATTCATAGATGTGCAGTACAAAAGTATTTTCCATTAATCACTATGAACGAAAACTTTGTTGACAATGTCTTGAAGTTTGACAAAGGTTTCTGTCAATCAAGTGATTGCCTATCAAGTGAATGTCTTTTCCTTTTTCCAGCCTTGATGTTGGGTATGCAGGAGGTGTAGGTGGTGTTGCTGATTGTTTAATTGTTATTAACATTTTTCTTTGGGAGTTCTCATAGGCATTTGAATTGCAGGTTTGCTGACATATGGCGCTTACTGGCTCTCAGAATCCGTCACTAGGTGATATTACGTGTGGGTCTCTTTTGCAGCAGTTGCAGGTTTATCTCGTCTACTGTATATTTTATATGCTTTCTTATTTGCTCAATGTGCACAAAGTAAACTGTCTCTCTAATCCAGAGAATATGGGATGAAGTTGGAGAGAGTGATGACGAGCGTGACAAGATGCTGCTTAAACTTGAGCAGGAGTGCTTGGATGTGTATAAGAGGATGGTTGACCAAGCATCAAAGTCAAGAGCTCTGCTGTTGCAAGCCCTCGCAGACTCATTGTCAACACATACGACGCTTCTTTCTTCTCTTGGAGAAAAGACCTCTACCAGCATCGTGAGTCGATATGCTATAGACTGTTTACTTGAATACTGTCACTGGAGCCTGAACGGAAAAGGAAACTTCTGTTTGTTTTGACTTCAAATATAAGATTTTTGGTCTACTATTGTATTTGGCATCATCCCCTTAATTTTCTTTTTTGAGATTTCAACATTTTATAGTAGTATAAATGCATTTGACATTATCCCCTTTAATTCAGGAGTTCTATCAATTTTGAGTGAGACTGAACGGGTCTCCATGTCATGAATGTTTGACTTTGCTAATCTTTCTCGAAGCTGTCCTGTTAAGGTTTTGAGGTTTTTTGCTAACGGTTAGGCTTTCTGTTCTGTAGCCTGAGACGTCTGGTACAATTAAGGAGCAGCTAGCCGCCATATCTCCTGTATTGGAACAACTGGCACAGCAAAAGGAAGAGAGGATAAAGGAATTCTCCAATATACAGTCTCAGATTCACAAAATATGTGCTGAGATATCTGGAAACCTCAAACTTGGGGATCAGGTGGAACTGCCAGCTGTTGATGAGAACGATCTGTCTTTAAAGAAGCTGGATGAATATCAATGTCAACTACAGGAGCTTCAGAAAGAAAAGGTCTGCGGATTGTTTGCGCCCATCAGCTATTGAGTTCTTAATGAAGCTAACACAATGCATATGGTTTGGTTTGTTTGACAGAGTGATAGGTTGCACAAAGTCCTTGAGTTTGTGAGCTCCATACACGATCTTTGTGCTGTTCTGGGTATGGATTTTTTCAGCACTGTTACAGAAGTTCATCCCAGCTTAAATGACTCTGTTGGCGTGCAATCGAAAAGTATAAGCAACGATACTTTATCAAAGCTTGCTAAAACAGTATTGATTCTCAGAGAGGATAAGAAACAGAGACTGCAAAAGGTATCTCTTTATGCAAATGAATTACATCAATCTTTTTGATATTGTTTTGCTCAAGTTCATTATCTTTGAATTTTCTATAATTTTCTGTCACTAAACTCTTAAGTCGATTATGTAGATTTTTGCAACTTGCAACTTTGGTAGAAACTTGAAAGCGGTGGCAATTTATCCTAGAAGTATTATATTTTGCCCAAAAATTCAGACCTTAGGAGTTTACGTCACTACAATGTATCATTTACTATACATGTGTTTCTTTATAGATGAAATTCGTGATGGATTTAATACCTCAATTGAGAATGATTAAGTACCTGTCCAACTCCCAAGTAAATTTGGATGTACAAGCTATGAATATTATATGTCAAATCATGTATATATGTTATCTAAAACACTTACGTCCTCTTTATCATAGTAATTGAGATATATCTGTAACTTCACAATTCATAATTAATTCAGATTATTGCCCAGTTTTCATGTCATCGAATACATAGTTATGTGCAAATTAATTTCATACAAGAATGCTTATGTCTGAGCTTTCCTCACATAAAATTCATAGGTTTCTAGGAGTTCTGGCAATGATGTACTTGGTAGGAGTTCTTAGGTACTGATGCACCCCTGTTACATATTCTCTACTACAGAACATACTTACATAGTAACTCTTTCTTCAAATTTACACTCTAAAATAGGCTGCTGCAGCAACAACTGCTAGACTGATGTGTCTAAGGAGAGTCCAGGCCGTGTCCAGCCAAGTCTGGGCTGCAAAAAAGGGATCAAAATGGATAGAATACGCTCTAGCGGTGTCAAAGAGGCTGTATAGAAGTGTCCATACTTCCCTAGGTATCCATACGTATCATAGAAATGCATTCAAAAGAAAACTATTTGATAACAAGGAAATTTAATGCTCAAAAGCAAATTTATAGAAGTAGACAATGAAAAAACCTAATAAAGAGAAAATCATACTAATGTAAAACTACGAACTCATGAATAAATGCAGAGTAATGGCTAAAAAAAGAAAATTCTTGTTCATCAAGTCTGCCTTTCTAAACAGCCGTAGAAAGCCAATATATAAGCGTGTAAACTCAACCAACTAGACAAGTAGCCAATGTGGGACTAAACCACAAGCTTTACAAAACCAACTGGAAAAATATCAAATAACCCCTAAAACACAAGGAATTACTGGAAAATTATAAATACTACTCCAATGACTATTTCAAAGGCTACGACCGTCCTACATCACGTAGTCAGCTGAAATGATCTCTCCCATGAATTTGTATAATCTGAATATGATCCAAGTTGAATAGTTAATGCAATATCTTTGTGAGATATGTACTCAGTGAAAAGTAGAAATTATACATTTTATTTGAGAAATGTAAACTCATTATTTGGTATGAGTTCCAGATATATAACTTCTATGATATGAAACTATGCTGCATATAAAGAAAAAATGGAAAAGTGGATGGAGAAGCAACGTCTTGAAGAAAAAGGAAGGCTCCAAGCCCATTAGACAAAGTACCTAGGGACTGGGGTGCCGACTTATTGGGAAAAAGAAGGAAAATCACTTTGATCTCTTCTTTCGGAGAAAGGGACTGGGGTGCCAAACAGGTGCCAAGACCACCAAGGGAGCTTAGAAGTGCAAGTGCCTCGATTTAGGCCCCCTTGATAAATATGATAAATCTCATTAGTTAGTTCCTTATATCGTCAATTCCATAGCATTTCCATGATAAGAACATACCTCCCATGTCTTTCATGGAAACATCGTAATGTCGTTAGCCCCTTGATAAATAAGATAAATACCATTAGTTAATTCCTTATATTGTCTCCATAGCATTTCCATGATAAGAACATACCTCCCATGTCTTTCATGGAAACATCATAATGTCGTTAGATTTTCCATCTCCATCCATACTGTCAGTGGGCATAGTCACAAATTCGGTATTCGGGATACGTACGGTCGAGCTGAAAAATTCGAAAAACGAGAATTATGCGGAAAAATCGGATAAAAAAGGTCAACGTACGGTAAAAGTACGGTCAACTATTCGGAGAAGTCGGGAAAAAAATGTGTATACGCACACACACACACACACACACACACACTTATATACACATGCACACACATAATTTAGTGATGGAGACTGGAGAGTAAGTCAAGTTGCTACAAGTGAAAATCAAAGTTGAAGATCAAACCGATGACCCCTAATATTTCCAATGTGCAAGTCAAACATAACAAATCAATATTCATTGAAAATCTAAAACAGGTGAAAAAATTCATAACTAATGGATTAATTGCATATTTCAATAGCAAATAAGAACAAAAAAGAAATATCAGAAGAAGGGTACAGACTTACAGTGGTCACAATGGGTGATTTCAAAGGAGGGGAACTAAAAGAACTGAATAAGGATGATGGAGAGAGGATAAGAGGATACAAATTGAATGGGAAGTTGGAAAATCTGGAGAAGGGTCTAAAAGGATGTAACTAGCAAGGGGAAATAGTGGTAGGGAGGAGAAATGAAAGTAAAGCAATTAAAAGAAGGAAAAAGGTGGAGCTAGGGGGATGAAAGGGGTAACACAGAAGTAGAGGGGAAGGAAGAAAAGAAAAGTAAGCAGAAGGAAGATGACGAAGAAATGATAATGGAGGAAGAAGGGGAAGAAACAATAAGAGAAGATGGAGGCAGATGGGCAGAATATAACAGCAGGCATAAACAGGGAGAAGAGGGGAAACAAGGAAACAGAGAGGAAGAAATGTAGCAGCAAGAAGAACAGGAAGATGAGGGAACAATGGAGGAGCAAAGGGAAGAAGGGGTAGCACAATAGGAGGACGATAGATGTTTTGTCCTTTGAGGGATTGAGGGTTGCTCAGAAAAAAATCCTATGAAAAAGGGGAAGCACGCAAACAGAACCCCTAGAGACAGACGTACAGAACTGTAAAAAACGGGGAAAAAAACGTATAAAACGTGTTTAAAACGGTATACGGGTATAAAACGTGAATAAAACGCGAATAAAACGTATTAAACGGTTTGGAGTTTTAAACGGGCGTCACATACGGCAGGGGAAAAACACGTTTTAGACGCGTTTTTTTCCCAATAAAAACGGCGAATATTGTGACTATGTCAATGGGTGGGGGACAGGATAGTCATATTGTTTATTGTTTTGGGTGGGGGGACCGGGTAAACTACGAGATTTTGCAGTTGGGAGCTGATGGGGCTCTCTATAGGAGTTTTTATGCCATTATTTTGGACCTTTTTGGATTTTGATGGCCTGCGCTCCCAGATCCATTCATGCCTTTCTTATTCTTTGTAGACGCCTTTTATAAACTAAGTTATTTTGTTACTTAAATTTTTTGATGAAGCAGAAGATAATATTGCCCCATAGTTAATTGCGATGTCAATGAAATCCTGGAACATTCACATGTTGCAACTGCTAGTTTGTTTTCCTCAGTTGATTGTATTTTACTATTGACATGTAACAGACCCAGATCATCCCTTATAAAAGTCAATTCCTGAAGTTGCCTCATTTTTTCTATTTGAAGGCTGAAGATAATAGCTTGTCATTTTTTTGTTTTGTTTTTGCTGCATATTTTTTTCTTCCAAAATGATTGAAACTGAGCCATCATATCATCATTATCATAGTGGATCCAAGTGGTTGAGACTCAATCTGATGATGTTCACAAGTTTATGTGTTCTCACTGGTTTCAGCTTCAAGCACTAGCTACTCAGTTGTATGATTTGTGGAACCTGATGGATACCCCTCCAGAAGAGAGGAGTTTGTTTGACCACGTGACCTGTAACATCACAGCTACAGTGGATGATGTCACAGTTCCTGGAGCTCTTGCACTGGATCTGATTGAACAGGTTACACAATCAAGCAAATTCCTGTTTTTCATGATGCTTGTTGTCTTTAATTTACCAATAATATCCGTGCTTGTGCTGTTTTAGGCTGAAGTGGAAGTTGAAAGGCTTGATAATTTGAAAGCTAGCAGGATGAAGGAGATAGCTCTCAGAAAACAAGCTGAACTTGAAGACATATTTGCCCATGCTCATATTGAGGTAGATTCAGCTGCAGCCCAGGAAAGGATAATGGCTCTTATCGATTCTGGTAATGTTGAA
Organism: Alisma plantago-aquatica; assembly: GCA_963693085.1. Taxonomy (NCBI): domain Eukaryota; kingdom Viridiplantae; phylum Streptophyta; class Magnoliopsida; order Alismatales; family Alismataceae; genus Alisma; species Alisma plantago-aquatica. Next base: position 1,046,600,328 of record OY856410.1, read on the forward strand.
CCTTCAGAATTATTGGCCGACATGGATAATCAAATAATGAAAGCAAAAGAGGAGGCCATAAGTCGAAGAGATATACTGGACAAAGTTGAAAAGTGGATGTCAGCGTGTGAAGAGGAAAGCTGGCTTGATGATTACAACAGGGTACATTGCATTTTCTCTACTGATTCAGAAAGTCACGTGCTAGGCTTTTAAAAATTTAAGCCTGGAGTTGATATGGTTCAAGTTTTACATAGTAATCAGGCAATTATATTTCTTTAGAATGGTATATAGTTCTATGGTCTGATCACTGCAGACCTATGTTTTCTAGACAAATGCTCAGATGCATTTAAGATTAAATTTATATTAGTCTCATTAGACACTTTTTGTAGTTTCTAAAACTACGTAATGCCACTCTTACAGCTATTCACACCAAACTTTGGAAAAATTAATATAAAGCCATCACATGTTCTTATTATATCGGTATTTTCCAAACTTAGTGTTGGACTAGATGTTTTCAAATATACCATGTTCCTAACCGTAACTCGTATTCCCAGAAGACAAGTTTTATAGATGGAACTTGAATGCCCTAACCGATATCATCCTAGTATAAATTGTTATTTTGCCCATCTTGTCTCCATCTTTGTTTTCTGAACATATATTTCTTTTGGCATGTCCTTCAAATATCATGGTAGTATTAATTATTCCAGGAAAATTGACCCCTAAAAATGTTCTGGAAAAGATCTTTCCCTTTACAAATTCTTGTATTGGTTTGCCTTTGCAATTTGGTAAAGTTTCATAATTGCTGAGCAGATTCTAGTTAAACATAAACAACAAAACTGCTTTGGAAAACAATTTCGTGCGATCCATAAAACGAGAGATTTTGGAAAGTGACCTAATTGTTATTATCATGATATCAAACTGTGATCTGACTTCGTTATTCTTGGCCAGGATGACAATAGGTATAAACATAAACAACAAAACTGCTTTGGAAAACAATTTCGTGCGATCCATAAAACGAGAGATTTTGGAAAGTGACCTAATTGTTATTATCATGATATCAAACTGTGATCTGACTTCGTTATTCTTGGCCAGGATGACAATAGGTATAACTCCAGCCGAGGTGCACATCTGAATCTTAAACGTGCAGAGAAAGCTCGTGTCCTTGTAAACAAGATCCCAGGTTATCTGTTTTTCAGTTAACTGCTTGATCTTCTTCAAAACCATTCAGTATCTGATATATCTCTAAAAATTATCAGAAAGCACTTTTTCAAATTGGACTTTTGACACAATTTCTCCATTGTGTGTTTAATGCTTACAGTTTGAGAGAAAACTTGAACATTTATATTCCTTTTTCATACAAAACAAATACTCCAAAAAGCATAAGACAGGCTAGACAGCTGTCATGGTTCCAGTAATGCGCAAGACCTTCAAGATGCAGCTGTAGGTATAGTCACAAATTCTGTATTCGGGATATGTTCGGTCAAGCTGAAAAATTCTGAGTTTGGGAATTACGCGGGTATTCAATGTTTTAAAAAACGTTAAGCGGTAACCGTGCGGACAGCACCTTGTAACTGGTTAAGCGGTAAGCGGCCGATTAAGCGGCCGATTTTTTTAAAAAACGGGTTTTAATTTCCTATATAATTTTATACAAAATTACATATATATGTATATAAATACTAATACTCTTTGGAACTTTTATATATATATATCTAAAGATTCTAAACACTCTACCCAACAATACAAACACCCAAATAGTTTATAAGATAGCTATAAGACAATAATTATAGCCATAATATAATAAACAATAGATTTGACATAGATAAAATACCCTACATGCATGATTCAGAAATCTTTTTGTATCATGTGTTTACAAAGTTAAGCAGTAAACAATAGACTAACTATTGGATACCTTTCTAACTTATTGTTATATGTGCATATCATCAATTAGTCATACATTACAGCAGTACAATTAACTAAAGTATGCATTTTAAAATTAGATAATGGTTACATATATTTTACTTGTATAAATTACACTTTACAACAGTACCCTATTATCTACTGATTTATCCCAAGTATAGATATGTGTTTCAGAGATATAAACAGTGATATATATATATATATATATATTTCTGTTTCAGAGATATGTACTGCTGTAGATAAATACCCTATTATCCCAACTTGCATACAAGTATGCATTCTATTAGAACTAGGCTTATCATAGGGTATTTAATGTATATAAGTTTAGTATATTATAGTCAGTAATACTTGGGACCATATACTTTATATAAAGTTACAGGTGTACAGCAAAATAAAAAAAAAAACGGACAAAAAAGGGCCAAAAAGCGGGGAAAAAACGGGCAAAAAAACGGAAAAACGGGTGAAAAAGGGGAAAAAACGGCCGATTAATAACAAAAACGCTAACCGGCGATTTTGCCAAAAATCGAACGGCTGGGCCATTGGGCCGATTAAACGGCCGATTAAGCGGCCGCTCAGGCCGTTTTTCATTTCACTGTGGGTATTCGAGCAAAAAGTGGTCAACATACCGTAAAAATACAGTCAATGAATCGGGAGAAAGTTGGAAAAATTGGAAGAATATACATATAATTCGTACGCATGTAGGTATAAATATGTATATCTATTGCACATATATACAATGTACACACACACACATAGGCACGCACGCTCGCGCACACGATAGGTGGTTCCCCAGTTGCTAGGGACCACTGCTACGGACCTACAATATTGTCTACTGGTGGCACACCAAGGAAGAAGTGGCGGCCGCCTGTCGGCTACAACTCTTTTTTTTTTTTGTAGGTTTAGGGTTTGAGTTGGATCTTATGCTCTGATGCCATGTAGAAACTGAGAGTAGGGAAAATTCCCTTGTGTATGTCCTATTCTATGGGCAAACCCCTATTTTATATATAGAAGGGGGAATCATACATACTTAAACAAAGCCCTAATGGGCCACACGGGCCCATATTACAGATAGACCCAATAGACTAAATATGATATATTCTAGCATCTTATAATAATATTAATAATAGTACTACTACTACTGATAATATAATATAGTACAACAACAACAACAACAACAACAACAATAGTTGCACTCTACCTTCCTTGACGTTCTCTTCACTCAAGTATAATACATGAAAGCCCTATATATTCAATACATGACATTATCACATAAATGAATGCATGTATGTGTGTGAATTTTGTTTGCACAGTTTCAAAACTTCATTCCTTCATTTCATTATCGAAATCCTTCATTGAAATCCCCGATAAACAACCTGGGCCATCCCACATGAAGGACCCCCATCCCTTGTATCTAATATACAATTTTATCGCATAAAATCGTGTACTTAGATGTAGATAAGACATGTAAAATTTCATAATTTAATTTGTCCATTTTAGTGTCGGCTAAGATTGCATCTGTCAAAAGTTCTGCAGGTATACCAGTTAATACCTATTTCCAAGCTATCAAAACGGCCTCGGTATTAGACACCTCGTTCCTTGATCAAAAGTGATACCGCACATCTTAGATTAACGGTCACATTTACATATTTAAAAGACACTTTAACCATTGATTGTGTTATCCTTTGTGTGTAGATATATATCTTTTTTTCCATGACACACATCTCAGATATTAATGTATCTCTAATAAAACATTTATAGAAGAAGCCCTTCCACTGTTTCTAGATCTCATCATCCTCACCAACACGGTACCATCTTTTTTTGTATTACAAGTCACTTGGCTCATGTCAGTATTTTTTGTATATCATCTATTTTATACATTTTTGTTTCTCCTACTCTAGTATCCAACTTCTTATCTTTTTATTGGAAAACCCAGATCCATCTTGCTGATCAATTTCTTAGCTTACTTCTCAGCTAGCTTGTATATCTCAACTGTAGTAGTGTCTGCATATTTCACTAAGCTCCTATAAATCTTGCCTTTACACTTCTTTGTTCCACCACATGGGTTTTTTTGAGGAGCCCCTTTGCCTTATGATTCGTCTAGAATGTCTTTAGCATTTCTTTCTATGTATTCAAGTCATGTTATCAGATATGATTTTAATTCTAGAGCATCCGAGATCCCTGTCCATGATAGAGCTGAATGGAAACGTAGGATCCATGTAGCCGACCCCAACATAGTTGGGACTGAGGCTTAGATGATGATGATGATGAGCATCCGAGATCCAAATCCTTCTTTTTGAGGTTTATCATAAATATCATTTCCTTTTATCTGGTTTGCCATGGGCAGGCCATTGGGCTTATGGGGTCTTTGTCTGTTTGTTGCTAGGCCCTTTCGGTCTTACGCTTGGATCGGTCAACATCTTTGTGTTGAAGTGGTTATCTACATGGTGCTGCGGCCTTCGTGGGTGGGCTTCAGCTTCAATGTTTTGAAGTACTGGTTCTGGTGTGAGCTTTAGGGGTTGTTTGGTTGGATATGGTAGGGCTGCAAAGTGTGACTTTTAGGCCATTGGGATGTTGGGGTCTTTACCTATTTGTTTCTAGGCCCCTCAGGCTCTTATGCTTGGGTCGGTCAACATCTTTGTGTTGAAGGGGTTATCTACAGAGTGCAGCCTCGTGGGTGGGCTTGAATGTTTTGAAGTGCTAGCTCGTGGTGTGAGCTTTAGAACTTGTTTGGTTGGATGTAGTCGGGTTGCGAAGTGTGATTTTGAATGTAAAAATACATTTCTAATTCACACTTTGTAATCTGGCTACAAACCAATCATGAGCTTACTGGGGTGGTTAGAGTCCTCTGTGCCATTGTAAACCATTGTGGTTTTTGGTCCTATGTGCTATTACCTGGTGCGTTGAGCTTGTTTGCCTTGTATGTGGGCTTGCTGGCCTTCTCAATCTTGATAACGTACTTTTCAACATGATGTTTTAAATTATTTGTCTATAATTGAGACCATTACATGCAGATAGTGTGGAGCTTAGTGCTCGACTATGAATTTGCTGGTGAGTTTTGGGCCTGCTTGCCCCAGTCTTAGGTTGTGGTTGGGCCTAAGCGCCCTAGAGAGGTTTGAGTCTGTGTGCCTTTCTGTCAGCCCATGTTTGGTGCTCGCTTCTGGTCTGTTCAAGATCTTTTTCGTCTTAGATTAATGTAAGTCTTTTTGCTTAGATTTATTATTGTATGTATCCCTGTTAGGGAATATTCTTGTAATGATACTATTTGCAATTATATACCCTTTTTCGGAGAAAGTACACCACTTTCTTCCCTTCTCTGATGTTCCATCACTTGATTCTTTTATTTTGGGTACCCATATAGTTTCCGTAGTTGGTCTTTTAGTCTTATTCAAAACCACCATTCTATGTTCTTCTATTGGGATCACTTTTCTGTACTTTTGGACCTGCTCAATTGTAAAACAGTGATTCTTCCGGCCACAACTGTGGTTACATATCAAACGCAACGAGATTCAAGTATGGATCTTTACTCCACTCTTTACTGAAACATATGCTCCCTATGTTTTTGTCATTAGTATATATTCTTTTATATAAATCAATGTTTTAAAAAACGGGAAGCGGGAGGCGTGCGGACGGGACCTTGTAGCCGCTCAAGCGGCAGGCGGGCGCTTAAGCGGGCGATTTTTGAAAAAGCGGGTTCCTAAATTTATATGTAATTTTATACAAAATTACACATATTTGTATTTATAAGTATATTTTTAAAAGAACACTTCTACATATCTAAACATCATACACAACAAAATAAAACACCAAAGTAGTTTATGGTGCACAACTAGAAAACAATAATTCTAAGTTATGAAGAAAGAACATATACAAATAAATTGCATAAATGATAAATGGAACACAAAGAAATATATGTAAATAAGTATTGTACGTGTACCTGTAGATGGAGCGGATTCAACATCAAAACGTTCATCCAATTGAAGAAACACCAAGATACACCAACATGAAAATATGGAAACAAGAAATAGTTAGCACAGTGCTACCAAATATTTAGACATTTTCATAGGCAAACTAAATGTAACACAAGTAATATTAGTGAAAATGTAAATATCAAACGAGTAACAAGGTAGCTATATGATATAAGAAAGGATGTGTCCACGAATCCATAAGGACAATAACATTAGCCTTATCCCAAAGGCATCAAAAGTGCATAATTGCATACCCACTATCCCAAAAAGGCAAAAACACAAAAGAGTGTATGCCTAACTATCTCCAAAACATCAAAAAAGTGTATACCCAAGTAACATGTATACCCAAGTAACATCCAAAAGTGTGTATGCCCAAGTAACATCAACAATGTGTATGTCTAACTACCCCAAAATAGCAAAAGTATGCCCAAGAGTGTAAGCCCAACTATCCCCCAAACATCAAAAAAGTAATCCCAAGTCACTATCCCAGAAAAATTCCTAGTCGTCTCCCTCTTCCTCCATCTCTTCTGCACTTGAGTAATCTTCATTGTTAGGAGCTTGACCAGCAAGAACCGCTGGGACTTCATCCAATCCTTCAAACTCTGGCTCAAAATCTTCCTGGTAAGCACGTCTCTTTGCCCTATCTCTTTCGGCATCAAAAGGAGTGGGATGAGAAGGAGTGGGCTGAGCAAGAGTAGTGGACTGGGCAGGAGTAGTGGACTGAGCAGGAGTAGTGGACTGAGTGTTTCTTCGAGTTCTAGTATAGACTCTCTCTGCAACCCCTAATGCTTCAGCTACTTGATCCCATGTGACTCCAGCACCTGGATAGATCTCATCTTCATCAATATTGAGTTCGGCAAACCAGTCTTTTGCCTTGTCTCTATGTTTAGACTCCAATGGATCCTTTGAAGCTACATGTCTTTCCTTTTTGTCTTTAAGCTTTGCATTAAATTGGACATACACCAAGTCATTCAGTCGTTGCACATCAAGTCTATTCCTCTTCTTGGTGTGTATCTGTCAGCCACATTCCAAAAAAGAAAAGAAAATTAAATCATTATTAGTGTTTTAGTAGCAAGGCATTAGTAATTGATTAGTATGCTATAGTTACCATCTCAAATGTACTCCAGTTTCTTTCACACCCTGAAGATGTGCATGTCAAATTTAGAATCCTCAAGGCCATTCTTTGCAAATGTGGAGTATCATATCCATGATTTGTCCACCACTCCACTGTTTCATGTAAGTAAGAAACTATTAGGAAACCAGAAGTTAGAGAACATATTCTATAGAAATTAATACAAGTGATAATTTACCAGGATCTAAATCAGCATTTGATCTTTGTCTAATGGCACTTGCTTTTCCAAAGGCCCCTATAGCTTCCCTATAGGCTGGTAGCTCTACCTCCATGACAATTTTATCTTGGATTTCACTTTCAGGGGATAAAGTGTCTATGCACTTCATGAGTCCTTGCATGATGACACTTGTTGTGTTTATCTCGGGATCAGACCAATAGTAATAGGGATTCAGATAGTAACCTAGATTAATTTATATATATATCATATATTAGCAAAAGGCATAGAACTAAATATAACTCAACAAATTAAATATAACAATTTTTTGTTATTGTTTACAGTTTACCTGCCACATGCAAGGGTCGATGTAGCCTCTTATCCCATTTTTGATCTGCAATGTCCATAACTTTCTTCAGAAGCAAAGGTTCAGCAGCCAAACTCACTTCTAAGTCCTTCTTGACATTAAGCATAGCAGCATAGATAAATCCCATAACTGGTTTCTTCTCACTGTCAACCAGTCGTAATACATACACAAGTGGCTTAAAAATCTTCAAAACAAGCACCACTCCAGCCCAAAACTGTGATGTTGTTACCATGGAAGCATAGCGTTCCCCCTCTACCGTGTTGGAGTACCTACATTGTTCCCACTCAGCTGAACAAAACATTGTTCTCATGTCATTTCTCTTGTCATACAAGCTTTGTAAACTCAAAAATGCAGTGGCAAATCGGGTGACACCAGGCCTAACTAAGTCACCCTTGGTGAACTTTCTCAGCATATTAAGAGTTCCATGATGACTATAGATAAATATAGTCAACTTTCTACACTTCTGGATGACATTCTTTATCCTAATAAGTTCACCAATGCCCTCTAACATAAGATCCACACAGTGGGCTGCACACGGTGTCCAAAAGATCCCCGGTCTCTTGTCCTTCAAAAGTCTCCCTGCTGCAATATTACAAGGTGCATTATCAGTCACAACTTGCACAACATTGGCTTCTCCAACCTCCTCAATGCAGCCATCCACCAATTTGAAGATGTATTCAGCATTATGGATCTCAGCAGATGCATCCAAGGCCCTCAAGAAGCTAGTGCCCCTTCTGCAATTGATGCACAAATTCATGATGCTTCTACCTCTTCTATCTGTCCATCCATCAGTCATAACTGTGCATCCACTTCTCCTCCATTCATCCTTGTGTGTCTCCAATGTGCTTTTCGTGAGTGCCACCTCATTTTTCAGAAGAGGCTCACGAAGCTCATACATTGAAGGACCCTGCAGACCAGGACCGAATTGACCCACCGCCTCTAACATGACATTGAAACTCATCAACTTTGCGGTGTTCATTGGTATACCTAAAACATTCACAAATAGAAGCTTTTAAATAATGTACATGAATAAAATGAACCATTCAATGAATGTACATAAAGATGATGAAGCATATTGAGTTACCGGCTTGATAAAACCAACATGCAATGAACTGCAAGGTCTTCCTCCTCTCTTCCTTCTTCAGCTTATTGTTGATACTTTCTTGCTTTGCCGATTTCCTCTCCTTAACAACATCTTCTGGATCCCTCTTGTAAAACATATCTATCTGACCCACCACCTTGGGCTTTTTCGCCCTAGAACCGGCTACTACTACCAACTCATCATCATCAGAACGATCTCTAATGTACACTTCATCCCTGGCTTCATCCATTTCTTGCTTTTTCTTATCTTTCTTTGCGGCTATTTTGTCTAGATAATCAATAATCTCCCTCTTGACCTCTGGAGGTACGCTCTTACATACATCAACATCCCCCCTTATACAAGCAAGGTGTTTCTTGAACCTATAGATCCCACCAGTGGAGGAGTGCTTACAGAAAGTACATTTCAACTTGTCTTTTCGAGAGGGGTCGGGAATCTGGCAGTACTTCCAACCCGGGTCATTTGACCTGTTGTTCTGAGTGGCATTTTGTGGGTTTTCAGGAACTGGAGGTGGATGTGCATCATCATCCATCTACAAACCAGTTACGAAAATCAGTAAAATAATTTTAGACAAGTATTATCAGCTAATCAGTAACATAAGAAAGCAAATCAGTAACATAAACAAGCAATAGTACTATAGTACGAATTCATACATATGCAAATCAGTAACATAAGCAAATGAAATCAGTAACATAATCAATTAATCAGTAACATCAGCAAATATAATTAATTAAATAATTAGCAAATTGAATCAGTAACAAATAACCCTTGCTAGTTGCTACTGATCAGCAACATAAGCAAGCAATCAGTAATCACAAACTCGTTATATAACTTATATGATAAGACTAATCAGTGTGAGAGGGGAGGGGATGCTTAACGGACCAGCACATAGTGTGGGAAACATGATAAGGGAGCAAAATTCAGCAGCATTACTCTACAGAATACCAAAGTCAAGCATAGAAGAAGAGAGAAAGGAGTAGAAACATGATAAGGTAGCAAAATTGAAGAAGGAAAGACTTACTTTTGATGAAGAGCTGTCGTTCTTGACTGGAAGAGGCCCTTGGAGAAGAAAGGAAGTCGCAGTTGACCACTGGGCGGCGTCCTTCTACGGCAGCAGCAAATGGAGCAGGCGCATGCTTTGGATTTCCGACCACTGGAGGGAGGAAGCAGCTCGGCAGCCCTTGAGACGTGTTCCTGCTGGGGCGTCGGAGGCCTAGGACAGGATTCCCAGAGGAATCGCTCACCAAGAAGGAGCGTAGAGAGAGTGGGGGGCGGAAGAATCGCCGGGACAGCAGCGGGAAGTGTTCCTCCAGAACGCGGCTCTCGCGAAGTGTCGGGGTCACGCGGGGACTGAACTAGTAGGCTAGGTTTTTTAGTGGGCCACGTTTGATTTGGGATGATTTCTTTTGTCTTGTGTCTTTTAGTCGGATCTTATGTCTTCAATTTGTTTTTACTGCTAGCTGTAAAGCAACTTTCCAATAATGTTTAGAAACAGAAGTCTTCTATATATACTTAAGCTCTGATTTTAATATTTGTTCTGTGCAGCTCTTGTTGATACACTTGTCGCTAAAACTCGAGCTTGGGAGGAGGAGCATGACGTGTCATTTTCTTATGACGGTGTCCCACTTCTTGCAATGCTTAATGAATACACAACTCTCAGGCAGGAACGAGAAGAAGAAAAGCGGAGAACGAGGGTAAAAGATTCTTTTGCTCAATGATATACATTGCTGTTTCTAAACATGATTAGATCTGAACTCCTCTCTTTATCAAGAGTAGTGCCCCCATGTAAACTAGTTTGGCTTAGAATTACAGCTCGTCTGTATGAAAATGCAAAACTCATGCGAAAAATTAAATGCCCCATATCTGGGCACAAATCGCTTATTTCTTGAAAATAGATAATCCAAGAATGCAATGACACATTAATTAACAGACCCTTCTACCCCCATGTAAACTAGTTTGGCTTTGATTTACAGCTGTCTGTATGAAAACGCAAAACTCATGCGAAAAATCAAATGCCCCATATCTTGGCACAGACCGTTTATTTTCCGGAAAGAGACAATCCAAGAATGCAATGACACATTTTTTTCATGCTTCTAAAACTGCATTACCAATTTGTCATGTTTTCCAGTTTGCATGTGAGCCCCCCCCCCCCCCCCCCCCCCCCCCATACACACACACACACACCTCATATAACTTTTGCTTTGGAAGTTCAGACACCAGATGGTGCTATGTTACTAAATACTCAAGCTTTTGCAGTTTTCTTTCTGTGTAAATGTTGCAGTTACGAATGCAAGTGGTTATGATAGGAGATATTATTTATATATGAAGAGCTTGAAAGGTTTCTAGGATTGACCTTGGCTGATGTTATGCAATGTTTTGCGTAATTGATGAATAAGATAAAATGTTGATATTTAATATGATTTACTGGGAATTCACATAGGGTTTGCTTGGAAGCTGACAGCCAGTATAAATATAAACTATTTGCATGTGATGCTTTGGTGCTTCTTGATCATGGGGATTCTATGTCTGTAATTAATATAATCTCCGAGTTGAAATTAAGGCTCAAGTTTTTGGTAACTACAAAACTATCTTTGACGTTATCTGTGATCAATTATTCCAGGATCAGCGGAAATACACTGACCAGGTTACTCCTGATCAAGAAAATGTTTTTGGTTCACGACCAAGTCCCAGTCGCTCTGGCAGTACTAAAAAAGTGGCTGGGTCACGTACCAATGGCACTCCTCAGAATGGAACAGCTGGGCGTCGGCTATCCCTAAATACTAATCAGGGCGGCAACAATAATGTCAGATCAGTGAACAAGGATGGAAGAAGAGACAGCATGAAAACAGCCTCTCCAGCGAACTATGTAGCCATTGCCAAGGATGAAGTAGCTTAATGGATGACATCTTTTGTAGCTGTTCACAGGATCGGGTTAGTTGTACTGCGAGGTTGATTTGTTAGGAGCTTGGGAAATAATTGTTATAGCTACCCTATATTTAGTGCCGTTTGTTATTGTAAAAATTAAAGACAGGCTTGAGGCCATGTAGCAGACCTGAGAAAGGCGGTAAAACCAACTTCACAGTTATGCTAGTTTAATTTCCCCGTCCTAAGTTTTTTCTCATCACAAAAAGGGTATTTGCTTGTGGATTTGCACATCGACCTGAATGGTTCAATGTTCTATTTAACATACAATCAAAACAAGAAGCTGCTGCAGTTGAATTCAACCACTTAATAGCTAAGCTCAAGTAGAGATGATAACCTGACGTCTTCTCGGGGAACACAAGACCATGTGCGTTTACCATGTACTACATCAGCATTACTCACAAGTCAGGTTACCTAGTGATTTAAGGTTTTTTTTTTTTGAAGGTAACCTTGTGATTTAAGTTGATTACACCGATTGGATGAAATTATAGATGTTATTAAGGTACTTTCTATTTATGCCCAAGGGCCCAAGGCTCTAGCCACTGAAGGGGATCCGTAAGCTGGTAGGACACATACATGCTTATGTGGGCCTGATATGGCTGATTAATACCATTTTTAAAATTTATATCTGGTTTGACTAATGTGTGTATGATTAGGCTAGTATTTGTCAATGCAGGACCTCAATCTGGTCAAATAATCAGATGGCATGGTAATTGAAGTCTGGCATCAATAAGTAAATTTACATTTGCTTTAAGTGTACACGAGGTATTAATTGTACTATGATTTTGTTTTGTTTATGTAAATTTTTACATACTTAATGTTTATATTTTATTTAATATTTTGATCAATTGCATCTAGCTAATGCAACCCAAAATTATGTTAAATGGTATAAGATAGTAAACCTCCAATTTATGAAGTAGTTCATGTATTGTTGAAGATGTATATCTAAGTAATTAAGTGAAGACCAATATGTTTGAATGGCTTAAACCTTGTCATACTTAAAATTTCTTTGTAGATGAACAACAAAATGTGGTTGACAGACAAATCAAAATGTTCAGGGTGCCACATTTAAAAGAAAAAAACGTTGGCTTTTAAATGTATCATTTGATATTTTTGCTCCATATATCAATGACTTCTTAAAATCCAGTGCCTTTTGACATCTCTACTTACCTTACTCTTGGCATCGTGATGTGATAGTGAACCTAGCCCCACTTTGCCATCACCATCTCACATTCATATCTTGGTATAATCCTCCCAACTTGTAATTCTTGCCACATACTCCTCACTTTATTGATCTACCTAGGTGTCTATCTAGGGTTTGGCTGACATTTGTTCCCCAAGACACCATATTGGCCAGTTTGGTTGGGGTTTAGGGCCCAAAGTTAGTATTCAGATCACTATGAATCCATATCTAACACAACAAAAGAGGCATTTGCCAGTGAAGCTTGAGTTACCTCCTTATCATGGGAATTCACTTGGGCTTTGAACTTGTTTGCCAATCACTTTGATGGTTTGAAATCACTTGATGACCTTGCTCAAATATGGCGACATGATGGCCCTATGACATCAGGACAAATAAATGCTGCTTTCATCAAGAACCACAATCACAAAAGTATACATTATTATTTCATGGTCATCTAATAAAAGGATACATGCATCCTTAGGTTTTACACGTCGATTAAATGATTATCACCATAAGAGAAAATTGACCTCATGCTACCTGCTAATTTGTATGGGCATGGAATGTTTCAACATGTAAACGCTTAAGAAAATTATTCAACTTGGATGTGCATTGGTGTCCGACGAAGAGAATTTTGCACAAGTATAATATGATACAGTTCTATGGAGCCATCAAGCACGATAGGGACTTTGTGCCATCTTAGAAACCAAGGGTATTATAACTGTATGAACCAAATGAGCAAAGTGTCCATTGAGGAGGGCGTTAGAGCACTAGAAACAATTCAAAGGATCTATAGTAAGCTAACAATATAATAGTAGCAAAATAAGGAAAGAGAAAACAATCACAATGGACAAACAATGTTGGTTTAGTTAGATCCTAACACTCTGGGTCGGATTACATGATCCCTTGTTGAAAATTTCAAAGTCATTTAAAAAGCAACATGGGAAGCTATAATGATATGTACACCTTCCTAATTGTAAGAAAAAAGCTAAAAATCCTCAAACCACAACACCCAGATGATTGGAAATTCCTTTTCTTAGACTTGAAGGTACAAACCTCCTCAATCGTATCTTTGTTCTCCAACACCTGACATTTCCACTTGATCATACAAAACCTTATTTTTTGGGTTGTAGAGGAGCACAAGATTTTCTGTTTCAGTTGTGGAAGCAGTTCCGCTGATATTGTAGAAGAAGAAATGAGTTAAGGAAAAGCACCAAGTCATTGATGCATATCATTGTAGCTTGTTGATTCTTGGCAAATGAATAACTCGTTGCAGTTGGAAATTAGAAATCTTGATGAAGGTGATAAAGTCATTTATGAGCCAAGTTTGATATGTAATGAGAATCTACAGAAGTATCCATTGTTTGCACAAATCACAGCTCTTGAAACACTTGCACAATGTAGGGATGTTAGGAATCACTTCACTGTGAAACCTCAGTAGTGTTGTAGTTTGTCAAGCAAGATACTAGAATTTCATGAAGAATATGATCTTCTCAAAATTTTGGGACTAGCCAGTAGGGCACTCTCTCAATAATCTGAATTGTTTGTGAATTGACAAGTGTGTAAGGAATTATGTTCCTATATGTAGGTATAGATTAGGATTTTGATATAGTATTAGATGGTACAATTGATAAATGGGTCAAAGAGGAACATCTTAATAGGTTTGAATGGTTTAAGAAGAAAGTAATGGATACATTTAATAGTTCATACCGGACCTACTGTATATTTAACTCCAAAAGTTCAAAAGGAAAGTGTCTCGGTCATAAGTTCTACTAAGTATGGTTATTAATCCCAATTGAAATATGCTTAGAGTAGTCAATACATTTCCCAATACGTAAGGACTACTTTTTGAATTTAATTTTATGTTTGAAAATGTCTTGGACAACTAACCAAGCGTGGGTTCATCAAAGTTGCGTTGACCAACAAAGTCCTCATACAAGGATCAAAAGTTTGAAAAAACCCCTAAGTGGAGGAACTAGGAATTTGAATGAGTAAAGTAATGATGCCCAAAAAATAATCTTGATCCAAGCTTTTCAAATTTTGTTATGCTATATTTTTTATTCTAATTTGATACTAACGAAAGGATTATGACCTTCAATTTGAACTTTGACGACTCCTATCAACGACAATGTTGTATTAAATTATTCAAAAGTAAACATTTTTATCCTAAAACTATATATACATATACATAAAGCTAAATCAACTAACCGCTTCAACCTTTGCTCTAATTTGTACCCAAAACACTTCATTGAAATGTTAGATTCACTTCAAAATAGTTTGTTGTAATTGAAATAGTCTGATTACCACATTCAAGCCAACAATCTTTCCCTTTTTGATAATGCCAAATACTTTGGAAAAATAAGACTTTTTAGTTTTTTTAGTACATATTTCTTGCAAGTAATATCAAATAAATAATAGGTTAACTTAGAATGCAAATCCTAATAAGTCTATGAAAAATATAAGTACAATTTGGAAAATTTGAAAACTATAAGTACAATTTGGGAAATTTAGACAACTGAAAGTCTTTCTAAAGACAACTCATTTATTAATGTATAGAAAAATTGTAAGCATTTTGATACCAATCTATTACCTATTGGCATTATCAAAATGTTATATTTGTTGAATAGTGATATAACTATTTCCACCTTAGTAAAACATATTTTGCAAAACTTAACATTAGATACTTTGAACAAATAATACTAAAATGTCATCTCATTTCACAAAAGAATTCTCCGAAACAAATTTACCTATTCGAGAATGTTGAACTTGGACCATGTAAGCATAGCTAAGAGATCTTGTTGTCCACAAGTAGATTTGGAGATTTTTTGCCAATACTTGTTGCTTATCCTAGGCATCTTAGCAAAATGATAATTTTGAACCCAAACAATTGTTTAAGGGTTTCAAATGATTTGATTTATTCATACAATCTATAAGGACTCTATGTTTATATAATAACTTCAAGTAGTTGCTCCTCCCCTAAATTGAAGCACCCAATGAAATTAAACATCAAAATCTAGGAGATATATAAGCATATAAAAGGTGATCACTCAAGCCACCAAATTATGGTGTGGACTTGTACCATTTGAAAGACCACTAGAAGCATACTAATAGTTTTAAAGTCAATATTTGATGTTTATTCATTTTCGAGCATTCATCAATAATGAGAGATACTTGTAGATGGTGATATAATCAATTAAAGGCTAATCAAATATTCATTTGATCTCAATAAATATATGTAGTCGAGGTGAGGAAATTGACTCAATAATTTATTTTAAAAACCATCTTGTTTCATAGTCAATTCATGAGAAATATATTTCCTTGGTAAGGCGTTGAGATCTCAAAGATGATTTTCCCATAAACTTTAGTTATCGTAAAATGTATGTTATTAGATATTTGAAAGAATGCTTCTTGAGAAGTACATATTTCACTTGTCACATGATATTGTAACTGAATTTCCTAGATTTTTAGGTATCATTTATAAATGAAAATTTCAACCACATATAGCTTACCTCATCCTCAATTGATGCATATGATAGGTACATTACTTTATAAAAAATGAAAGGCATAAAGTTCTCATATATTTATTTAATAATAATATTTGAAAGATGATTGTTCTAAAATTTGATAATCATATCCTATAAATAGTCCTTTTTTGATAAGAAAACATAAGATGCATAATAAATCACTTTATATCCATCTACAAAAATCCTCTGAAGTTCATGTTAGTCTCATTCCTTTCATGATAACTGAAAACTAGATGAGGTTACATACTATTTTTTGCAATTCAGTTGTTGGTTATTTATGTATCAATAGATGCATACACCTATTAAACTTTCTTGGAATATCAAAAAACTCATAAAGATTGTTACCGACTACAAAAGATGGGTCCAAAAATATACATATAATGGATCGGGCTCTAGAAGTTCAACTTTAGACTATAACCCGAGACCTTAAGACACCCACATCAAAATATGGGATACAAAGTAGTAGACGGGTTCGAACACAGAGATAAGGTTGGAAAACTATCATGACCTTTGATCTTAACTTCACTAAGTCTATTTTAAAAGTTGATATGGGTGTCCTTACAAATAAAGTCATGGAGAAAGAAGAGAAATGCGAAACAAACCTAAGTTAACAAAGAAACATGGATGATAATGGTATTGGAGTTAAGACACGAATTATGGAACTTGGATTGGGATTCACCTACCAAGTGTACTCACCAAATAAGGAAACACTCAAACCCTTTCATACCCTTATCATAGTTTATGAGAAATCACCATCTATGTCTATTCCCTCCACTTTGTAGCTCAAGATAAATCTAGGTTGCTAGTATGCCTCCCTCTCGACATGACACATAAACAACCAAACATATAAGCATATGATCATCAGTTCAAATGATTGAGCACTCTTGTCATTCATGTAACTCCTTTCTCAAGATCTCACCAAACACACTATCTCAAGGTTGTAAGAATCAATCATTATAATATGGTAGCTAAGCATACACCCAGCACAATGAGCATGAGCAAGGAGATAAATATGCTATGAGTATGTATAGCAAATGTGTAAGAAGTAGTTACATGATTAGAAGTTCCTGGTGGCTACTCCCAATCTAAGTTAATGGAATTAGCCACTCATGTTAATGATGGACAATATGGTTTTGTAATGATGAATGGATATGACCAAAATAATGGATGGAATGAATGAAATCGAATGAAGGGAGAATGAAAACAACTAAGAGTAATGAAGGTCCTTGCATAAGCATTATCTATCGGTGAAGATCTCCTCTCATCTATTCCAACATTCAATAAAGACTATGGAAAATAAGATGAGAGGACAATGGGATATTTTCTTTATTGATAGATGACACATTTCTCTCCTATATATCTGAAATGAAGCAAGTAACATGAAGCATAACTTAACCCTAATGGACTAAGACAATGAGGTCTATATAACTTATTAAACTATATAACAATAATTCTAACTCTCCCCACAAGTTGGACTATGGGTGAAAGACACACCCAACTTGGAGCAACAAATCAATTATACAATACCACAAATACAAAATAAAAATGTCACTCCCAGTACATGATTTTTTCTCTCCCTTAAATATTACTCTTCGATAATAGAAGATTTGATGAAGTCATCTTTGAAGTTTTGTCTTACAGGCTGGAATTACTTGAGCTTTGGAGAAAGATATTCTTAAGTGCATATGGAATGAAGAACTTCACCATCAATCTGGTGTAGATGATAAAAACATTATGGCTACACCATCATCAGTAGAAAGCAATGTGTGATTGGAATAAGTATAATCAACACGTCCATTTATGTAGCAGTAGATGTATATTCAAACACACATATGATGAGGTGATTATGAATGTCAAACTTGATCCATATGGAGTGTAACTGTCAGGGACTTGATGGGAATGAGAGACACCATCAAGGAAAGCCCAAGTAGACTTGTCAAATTGGATCCATTTGGAGTGTGACTCTCGCGGTCTTGAGGGGAATAAAATGACACCATCAAAAAGCCCAAATAGATTACTAACATAACCATCTTGGCAGTTGAGAAATGAAAAATGCAACTTTGAGAAGAAATGAATGAAATAGCTTGGTGAAGATAAAATATAGATGAACATCAACCTTGCAGGTGTACTATTCATAGGCTTCATATTGTTGAGCTTGTAAGAAGTAACCATCCAACTTATGAGAATAAAAACTAACACCAAAAGGAAAAAAGGTTGGACTAAGCACAACAAGAGAACAAACTCTATCCCAACGTGTGTTAATGATGTAATTGAGATCCTTCAACTTGCACAAAAGTGGTAGCGAACTAGAATAAGCAATGCAGATAGCCAACCTACATGCATATCATGACACAAATACGAAGAGGCTTTGTTTCATTGGGAAAGAGATACACCAATTACACATTGGAAGCATGAAGAAACACAATGACATTGGGAAAGAGATACACCAATGAGGTACTACAAGCACGATGCTTGGTGAGAATAAAGTGCCACAAATCCACTTGCAAATGAATGTGCACAATTAAAAAGAAGTTCCATGAGATCATAATAGCCTCGACTGAGACATATCATCTCTCTCATAATCTTTCTCCT
Source organism: Alisma plantago-aquatica (assembly GCA_963693085.1). Taxonomy (NCBI): domain Eukaryota; kingdom Viridiplantae; phylum Streptophyta; class Magnoliopsida; order Alismatales; family Alismataceae; genus Alisma; species Alisma plantago-aquatica. The sequence continues at coordinate 1,046,619,159 of OY856410.1, forward strand.
CAAGATCCCTCCTCATACATTCTTTCCCTTCCTCCTCATACTCTCTCTACTTTATATTCACCTGCCACCAAATACAAAAGTGAATGATTAGTTGGTATTGAAAAGAGTCAATACCCACTTGCAAGTGGAAATGGGTGCACACACGAGGGGTGGTAAGGGGTGATAAAATTGTCAAAGAGGAGGAAGGAAAAAGGGTATAATGTCCTTTTTGGTGCTTTACAAACAAGCACAAGGTTTTTGTTTTTCAACATGCCATAGATATAACTAATAACACTAGTCAGTGTGATACATGATGCGATTAGATAGATCCAGATTGGAAAATAAATGGATCTTTATGCAACCTAAAAAGGATATTTGTCCAACCCTTAGGCTGATTAGGTCACAAAATAGACATGATCAGAGATCATGTTAACAAGAAACATAATATGTATGTGTACGCGCACCCCTTGGAGAGGTCAACGTAAACCTTTCCATCCTTAGCCACAAAGGTCTTTGCATAATGTGTATGTATAATGGGGGATCTTGACAATAAGTATAAATGATTATTTTATCATCTACCACTAGAATTGATTTCTCATAGGGTGGAGTCGTCACAATTGGCAATGTCACTGACTATGGGGGCTCATGATTTGGGGGTTGTAGAGACTCACACATCTGTGGATAGGGGTCTTGAGTTGCGTACATTTTCTTTAGGGCATGCATTGTGAGGCTGTGAAGTTTGATGAAATGAGCCTCAGATTGTTGATTGATCCATTGACACACAGAGACATGTCCCCAGACTGAGAAGGATGAAAACAACAAGTGCGACTAATGCTGAAGTCGGGAGCCTGGAGTCAAAATCTTCCTAGGAACAAATCACAGTAAAATAAAAAAATCTATTGAATAGGAGGATTGTCAAGGATGGTGTAAAGATTGATTTGGAAAGGGTGAGCAAAGGGAGAGATGAATAGAATGATATATATGATGGCTGTGATAGAGAGCATCCACATAGAGAAGAAAAAAGATTATATTTTATAAAAGAAGAAGAGAGGAGATGACTATAGAGGCTGGGGTGATGCTTGAAGGGTGGCCAAGCTAAGAAGAGACGGCGGCCATCTACATACAAAGGCTCTCTTTTTTTCTCCCTAGGTTTAGGCTCGATATCTAGTACTATATGTTAAATGCAATAGAAGGCTGATGAGAAATTTATTAATTGATTTCAAATTCTTCTCCTATATAGAGGAAATGGCAAGTACAAGGAAACGAAACTTAACCTTATTGGGACAAGGAAATATTGCCCATATAACGTAATAAACCAAATAATAATATATCTAAGGAAGGTAAAAGTAGAAGTACGTATTCATAGACAAGCCACTCTATATTTTGATACCTTCAAATGAAGGCATGCATTTGATGAAGGAGACTAATGAGACAGACAAACACTCCTGAGGCCCTCCTCTCAAAGGATGACAATCTGGGAATTTGATGTCTTCATTCGACTATGATTAAGTTAGGAGGACCTTCATCTTTTTTGATGCTATGTGGGAAAATAGATCACTTCACGGATATGAGAAAAATTAGATGCACATTTAATGAGACAAGAGGTCCCTATTTATAGGTATCAATGGTCTGCTTGAGGTGTCTGTATGTACTCTTTGAGAAGGTACTTTACTTACACTACATGTGAATAGAACACATGCCTTGAGGCACACACTGCACTACCATACTGGTCGCACCATAGGTTAGTAGAAACCCTGCAAGTTGGCGTGGGTACGCACCTTCATCGATTTGTGAGGCATGAGCCTCATCGATTGACATAACTAGATCATCATCGATTGATGAGCATACGCTAGTGGTGCATTGTATTATGGCCCATCGGTTGATGGAGCATCAACTAGTAACCCATCAACTGACACAACATTGATTAACTAGACTAACAAAGCATTGGCGAACGACCCATTGACTGACAACACATCATATGATTAACCGGGGATCATTGAGCATACAGATGATGAAGGATCTATTGAACAATTGATTTTTTGGGCCATGCAGTTGGTTAATGAGAACTCAGATCAATGAATAACATTCCTCTATAGAACTTGGTGATTTTTAAAGAAAATGCAATGTATTATTTATGGGGATTATTTAACAAGTATGGTACAAAATACCTTAAATATCACGACAAAGTCTAATTTATATGAGGAAAAGGAGGTAAACCTGACTTATAACATCTAGAAATTGGATATTGAAAGATTGTTATTTGCAAAATAGTTCTATTGGACATGCATGGGGTAAATATATTCATTTAACTAAGGTAATCATCTATTTTAGGTACTTTTCAGATACTTTTCATACCATTTGATATGCTCTACAAGATGTATTTCCCTCAATATAGAATTAAAGCAAGTATCTATATGTGGTCAAGTAGAGGTTACACTGATCATATGGTTTGATTAAAGCTTAAATCAGATAAAACATATTATGGAATGTATTTCAACACACTTATTTAAAATGTTACTCATCTTATAAAATTTACTTTATATACTACTATTACATGATTGCTACTTGTTTCACGGACTGCAAGTATAACTCAACCTTCATTTTTCTGATGAGCTCAATCTCTTTTATGACCACAATTTAACCATTTGAAAGTTGTTCAATATGATTTAAGAACTAAACATATTCATACTATGAGTATTTCAACAAAAATGTGTTCATTTTAAGAGAACATGAGTTGGTACCAACATAAGTTAGTCTATTAACAAGATATTTTCATAAAATAGTTTGATGAGCGCATCTCTTAGAAGATAGTTCATTTTCATCTTAAGTAAAGAATTAAACGATAGTTATGACAAGATAAAAAGAATATTAGAAAACATCATAGTACAAATTGATATGCATAAATCAACACATCTCCTAGATTCTTTTGTAATCATGTGTGGGGATTTTACATCTAACTCCATATTAATTTGAGCTATATTCTTTACAGAGATCCACAATTTTGAAGATATTATCTAAAATACATCACATGAATATGTCTCTTGTGGAACATATTTAGATAATCAATTTAAAGTCCATCATAATAAATTATCATAATCAAGTATATGTATTTTCTCATGTGATAAAATATTTATCTATCAAATATTCTTGTAGAATCACTGTAATTATTTCAACTAGTCAAAAACTTCTACCACTATTTATTCAAATAAGCTGTTATGCATTTCATTTTTATTCCATTTACCTAATCTTTTCCCTTTTAAAGGCTAGTGAGTATGAATAAAAGTGTGATGGGGGAACTTGAAAGGAACATACTTCAAAAACAATTTCAAATTTTCATAGAAAACCTTTAGTTCAAATGATATATATTTTCTTGCCAACCATGTTCCATTGTTAAAGAAAGTTGTTAAGAAATACTTTAACCATGATAAAAGAAACATTACATGTTTTCAAAAATACTATTATGCATGCTAAGTACTTAATTACACGATAGATTCTATGTATAAATTTTAAATTTCTTTATCACATGATCAACATGTATGATCTCATGAGTTTAAATCAATACATGATAAGATTTTTTTTTCTTACCCATTTCAAGGTTAGCTCTATGTGTAAGTAAATAATCCTTTTCATGATACAAAATAGAATATATCTATGGAGAGTGATATTTTTCCAAATATCTCTAAATAAAATATGACCATGATGCATGGAGGGTTATATCCTCATAAGTGTATAAATAATTTTTTGAGTATATAAACATCATGAGCAACTTGAAGATTCAATAATATTCATTTTTGTGATTATAAATGAGTATATGCATATAAAAAAATCAAATTATCATATTATAATAGTCCATTTTTTGTATTATAGCAGTCCATCTTTCGTGTTGAAGTATATGATTAGATATTTCTTGACATGTCTTCTTGGAAAACGTATTCCTTCTTTTAATGGCCTTTTTTTCTCTGCCTTCACGTGTATTCATTCCTTGAGCATGGCCATATTTCTTTTAACTTTTTTTTTTTATGATCATGAAGTAGAGAAACTTTTCTTTTACTTGTCACTAGAATCCTTCTTCTTTCTTTCTTGGAACATAAGGCAGATATGTTAGTTTTCAAAAACATATATGTACCTAATGACTTGCGTTCTTCATCATTTGTTGCATTCTCTTCTTGGTTTGATTGTAATTCTTGTGGAACCTGTCTTAAATTTTCTTTTTATTTTCCCCACCATATAAGGTCCTTCACCTTCATTGATCTAATCTTCAATCTCACTATAGATGTTAATCAAAAGCCTACTCAAATACCCCTTGGTGGGATAAAATGAAAATTAGGTGGAGGTTAATGAGAACAAAAGTCATTAAAAGGTTCTAGTTATGAAGAAACAAAAAATGATAGAAAAAGGAAATATAAAGAAACTACAATGGCCAACCATGCACAATTACTTTGGAACTAAAGAACATATACCTAAATACGTAGCCTTTTTGTAAGATTTCCAAGATGACTTTTTATTAAATAATAGGAAAATGTACAAAATCCCACATCACATTCCTTATAGAAAAGAAGGAATATGAAACACTTCTTGAACCAACATACCTGATGATTATCCAACCCCTTTTGTAAGATTCAAGAATCATACATCTTTCCTAGACACCTCATGCACTAATACCTCACGTTTCCACTTGATCAACCCATAATATCGTACTTATTTGCTATTTAAGAGAACCACACAAGCTTTCAATTCCTAGAAGAAGTTGATTTTATTATGGAATTAGTTCCATCATAGTTGAAAAAGGAAGGAACAAAGTGAAAATTTCATTGAGCCAATAATGTAGAACCCACTCTCTAATATATTTAATGCTCTGGAGAATGAACCAGAAGGACTACCATGAAGCGTCAAGTATCACAAGGGAGGAAACACTGTGATTATTTGCACAAACTATTTCTGCATCAATCGTCGAAAGTGTCATTGCCTCATGATGTTGCAACTCATTGATTCTTGGAAAAGAAGAACTCATTGTATCTAAAGTTTGGTGTAGTTAGTTGATTCTAAAATGAGATTGACAAAGAATAAGAAGAAACTAAAGATACCTTTTATATGACAAATCTCAACTCGTGATACACTTGCTCCATCTATAGAACTTAGGAACTAGGCCAACATATCATTATTTAGTTTCTCAAGTATGATAACTAGAATTTCATGGATACAATATCATAACAACGTTTTGGGATTAGATCAAAGGCAATATCATAAGGATAGAAATAGTATGTGAAGAACCAAGTGTGAAAGACACTCATGTTTCTTAGTCATGTTATGGTTTAAATCTAGGGCCTAAATGATAATCCATCATAAGAATATATATAGTATGTGAAGAAACAAGCGTGAAAGGTACTCATGGTTCCTATTTAGGTTAGAGTTTAATTCTAGGTTTGAGAATGATATGTGACTTTTAGGTGTAAATAGGTAAACTAGCTACTATAATATTGTTAGGATAAAATATATAGAGTAACATAAAACTTTTCCTACTTCCCTAGACAATTCATATGGTGAACTTACATCTAGGTTAAGGTTTGATGGTTATACCTTATCATACAAAGGCTTCCAACAATATTACTTGAACTAGTATTGACCATAGTACACCATCCATATCTTCAAGATTGGAATATGTAAAATCCAATTATATTCAAGACATCCATATCTTGAAGCTAAGGTGGATTTAAACAATTCACTTATTCATTCAAACTCGACAAAGTTTGAACGCGATCTTCTTGTCTGAGATGCTTATGGATGAGTTTCCCTTTGGGGTAGATTCACAGAATGTGTCATAGATAGGGTTGACATATTCACTAAATCTACTACATATTAAGGTACATTATGAAGTCACATAAGGCATATGAGGTGAATTAGGTCATCGCACATAGAAATAGTAGATTCCTTGATTCCCGTAGACTAGTCTTGAGAATGCATGAGTGCATATGTTCCATTTTTGCATGGTAAATTGCATATATCCATTACTGAGATGGTGAGAGATCATGGTAAATTGCATACATCAATTAGTGAGATAGTGAGAGATAATCAAAATGATCCACCGAGTCTACAGTCCACCTACCTTGAGAAGCATGTTGATCAATAGAAATCTATCTATCAATGCACTTTCTTGAAGCGATAGGGCCTCTAGATATCCACATAAGCACTTGAACACCCATATATCATACCCAATATGAATTGGGTAGATTTCTAGATCACATTGAATGCTATCTTTGATTCCTCTTTCTCTCTACTTGTTGTCTAGAGTTTTTCAAACTAGAAACAATAATAAAAGAATATGAGTTCATTGGACATCATGACCTCCCCTCATGTAATATATAGGGTGCAAATTATATTAGTATGTCTTAAACCATTCTAAAATAGTATTCAAGCATGTGGAGGATTTTCCAAATTCACCTACCTTTCCCCTGAACAAATGTGGGAATCCCCATTCTTGGGTATGACTTGGTGGATTCTGAAGTTTTCAATACTTTCTCTATTCAGGACTCAAAGTCCTTAAACCAACTTTCATGCCTTGATATTTGTTTAATATTTATAATAAAACCATCATCCACTATTTTCTAGTCAACTCTTTGTGCGTGATCCTATATCTATGTCTAACAACATAACATTCTTAACCAGGTAGTAGCATCAATTGGCCATTGACTAACCCTTTCATGACCTATGATACCACCATGTATAATCCATTTGTCACATAAATCTAGATTGAATCATAAGCATTAAAGATCCTTCCTCATCATGTTTAATATTTATTCCTTGATATCCAAGTAGACTAGTGAACGACATATTAGAGTTCATCTTATAGTGACCACATGAGGGAGGCTATGGATTTTTCACTCTTAGTCAAAAATAGGCCCATTATTTTACCCCCACAATATGGAAGAATGGCATACATTTAAAAACAAACACAATATACACAATGACTCTTAGTAAGCCTAATCATGAGATTTTACTAATATGCTTTTAGATTATATTGAGCGGTAATAGTGTCTTGATCATCATAAGTTCACTGTAGTGACTTCAGATTAAGGGACCAAAACACCATTGTTGTGTCTAGACTTGGCTATGAAATTCATAAAATGGTTAGTGAATCACTTTTAAGGTGCATCAATGTAGTATACTTTTTCTCTAACAAGTAATTATGTGTAAATAGTATACAATGTCTATGGCCCATAAGTTAGTGTCATCACTCACTGACATACTAGTCGCCATGTATTATATTTGTCCCAATTAAACAACAATAATTGATTAAGGATGTTTGAAATACTATTCTTGCAACCCATAGGATATCATGCTTTGATCAAATTTGAAGTACTATGGACTTGAACTAACTATTATAGGTACATTTATTTTTTTCATCAACATCATAGAACTAAGTGATCACAATAAACTAAACATGATTTTATATTTCAAACTAAAAGTACAAAGTATCTCTTCTATAACCATCACATGATTTTATTCTAGGACATACACATCAGTTGTATTCTACTAGCAATAAAGATAAAAATCATGTTTGAAATACCAAGTGATCTAATATGATCATTATGCTAGTGTTGGGATGATACCTTAGTTCATGGATATGCAATGTTGGTCTTGGTCAGTACTCCATATTCCTCATTGAATGATTTTGTTGTATGAGGTGAGACATTCAATGTTGGTCTTGGTCAGTACTCCATATTCCTCATTGAATGATTTTGTTGTATGAGGTGAGACTGCTGACGTATATTTTTACTATGATCTAGGTTCCTTATCCCATTATATGAATTCCATTGATCTCACAATACAACTCTATAGTGACAACAATGCTAGGAATACTAACATGTTATATGATGAACTTATTGTTCCATGAAACTTAATTTTTGTGTGTGATGCAACATTGTGCTCAAGTTTAGTTATAGAATCAAACATTGTCTCCTACATGGAACTCTTTCAACTAATAACACTACCATTGAGGTAGAACAAAAAATCTTATTAATTTCATTGATCATCATTGTCACTGAATCTTGCATTGACATGACCCTATACATCCAATTCTTCCTCACCTCCATTATGGATAATGAATCCTTTGTTCATGCAAAGTACACAATGATATTCATGATTGAAATATAATAAAATTCACCTAAATATGAGTGATGTTTTCTCATTATTATCAAAGCATATGAGGCATTTAGAAGTGCACATAACATTCCATACATGATAGATCTAATTTTCAAGGGATATGGAATTTTGTTCGTGAACTCCCTTTGTTCTAAAGAATTAAAATAGTAGTCTTAGAAAGACTTATTCTATGAGACACATAGTTTTGTTTTTTCATACTATTTCATGATGAAGTGCTCATCACCTTTTTAATATATCTCATGATGAAGGCTCATCATCTTGTTAATGTATCTCTTTGGTTAAGACAAGAAACATTCTAGACCTTTCTCTATTGATCTTTATATCTAATATATATGTATCTTCACCCAATTCTTATTGTCCCAAGGGCAATCCAAATGATGTAATTTTATGAGTATATATTTCATACTTTGTTACTCTAGCATTTCTATCTACCATTCCAAGACAACAAACTCATAAGCAAGCTCAAAATGGAGTTCAATTGTGACAGATGCAATTTTCATGCATTTCGTACATTGTAAACCTTCCTTAATTTTTTCTGTTATTTTTCTTCTTGTAAATGAACAAAATATTCTTGTACATGAACATAAAACACCCTTAGTTATTACCCTAGGAATCCATTTGGGTAAAAATATATATTGGAAAAATAGTTAGAGGTGAATTTGTAAAATCAAGTAAGTGATAAACATACTGACTTCCAATTGAATTATAAGTTTGACCAAAAGGTTTGTCAGTGAAATTGTTCATCTGAACTCACTGGGGTCGGGGATACTTCTAAGTTGCGCTCTAACTTTATTTGAGAAACATATCAGGTAAAATAGAGGATGACCAATGTCACGCTACTTCAATTCAATCAAGTGGAGAGCAATTGGTATAAGTGTCTCTTCATTTTCCATCTTTGATCAACTATAGTTTGACCAAGACACCTCAACTCAAACCCATAATTTGAATGAGAGTGACTGTTACTTGCCAAATTAGTATTAAACATATATTTTTATGTCTAGGCTAAACCTAGTCCACTCCTATAGATAAAGACCCCCTAGGACCACACTTTATACACTCACACACTGATATTCTTGTGAGAATAAAAATTCAAAAATCCTATTTACTATACTATAGTGCTCAAATTATACTTTCTCCTAGACTTCCAATTCATATCCAATCAATAAAATCTCATCAACAACTTCTTGCTATTCACTTGTGTTGTGAATTATATTTATTCTTCCCATATTTGTTTAAAATATGCCTCCAGATAAAGAAGTAATATTTTCTATTATTTTAAGTGAAGGCTTTCTCTTGACGATCTTGTACAACCAACAACAAAATAGCTAGTTTCCTCCCTTCTTTTAAGAGAAAAGGAGGGCATCATGGTCTACTGGGACCACAAGAAAGGGGACAACTCTATCGACCTCCTTTCCACAAAAGAGAGTTCAAATTGAAGTAAATACTGGTCCATGATTTAATTCTTACATGAAGGTTATTTGGAAAGCCCAGTGATAACAATGCTAACCATAGTTTGATGTAGGATATTTTACACATGGACCACCTTATATCCTGCCTAATTTTGTATCATCTTCCTTCTTTTAAATTTTATTTTCACACCAAGTTACATCAAACAACCCACTTGTTTACATTTGTAAAAATAATTTGGGAGTCCATTGACCCCTCTGGATTCTTTAATTTGGTATTAAAGCATGTCTTCTAGGGACTCTTGACCTAATATAAAAGAATGGGGGACAACTTGCCCATGACACTCAACTTGGAAGCAACCTACCATTCAAATCCTTCATCGTATGATGAAACATGCTATCTTCACCCAAAGAGAAGGATTTTGTTCCAATTGCTAAAGATCAACCGCAATATGAGGAAAATGGTGGTAGGGGACACATACAAAACACCAACTAAACTCAAAGAATGGAATGTGGAAATTTAAAAGAATGACAACTGTTATGACCGTATCTGAGCTTAATCAGTAAGTTAGGGTTTATGTGGATGATTACATGCTTTACTAGATGGATAATTACTTAAACATGATTAATGATGATATCTCAATCATGATATGTTAAACCTAATGAGAACCCCAAGTATGCTATCTCTTTATATAATTAGGGTTTGAGAAAATATAAACCCTAGTTGGCTGAAATTAGGGTTTTCACCAAACATGGTCATGTCGGGAAGGAATGAGAGATTTAGGCATAGGAAAATGGAAATGGTAGTTGGAGGTTTGGATAGCATGACTGTGGTGGGTAGCACGACCGTAGTGGATAGCACGGCCGTGTTAGGTCATTAGTGGCACGAGCATGCTAGGCCACACATCCGTTTTGAAAGAATTGAACTGTTGACCAACTTATGTACTCAAATCATATGAAACCAATGCACCACAGCCATGGTAGGAAGCATGCCCACTCTGGGTCCATCTTAGCATGGCCGTGGCAGATAGCACGACCGTTCTGGGGCATTTTCTCTTCAACAGACTATTCTATAGATTTCTAGATAGTAGTGCACTGTTCTATTCTTAGTTATTTAATGGTAACTCAAAATGATCTAAAATGTTAACTAAAGCTTTATAACTCAATTAAAAACAACATTATAAATTTTCATAATTTTTGGAGAAGGTTTGATCTCTAAAATACACGAATTATAGTAACTTTTTTATTGACAAAAAAATCTACAGAAATAATAAAAAGTTTAGTGAGGGGTCAATGTACAATTCACCCAAGCAGCTCAATTGATCTATATGGTAAACCTAACAAACTAGCAGCTCTCATAATTCATGATTCATTCCAAAGAAATGAAATCCTAGAGAGAGAGAGGAAGAGTTAGGGTTTGAGAGGAGAAAGTGGTGGAATTGTTGATCTAGGGTTTCTCTATATGAGATATGATGAAATCAAGTAAGTTTAGATTCTTTGCATAGCCTTTCATGATGAATCTTATCTCACATGTCAAGATTCTATCCCTCCTCTAATTTGATCCAAAATGGTATCAACACTTCCCCTTTTCTCACTCTTTCTTCATGCTCCCTCATTTTTAGGGTTTCCGAGTTGAAATGAAGAAGAATCGGGTGAATTTCTAGGGATTTGATATGAGATTGAGATTTTCAGGGATGGACTGCGTTTTTAAGGTGTTTTCACACCTTATGGTGAGTGGGAACTTCCTTTAAACAATACATTGCATGAAAATTGATTAAATCAAAATCTTAAATTGCTTAGTATGCGACTACAAACCCTGAATTGTGTGTTTGATCTAAGTTGTTGCAAAATGATATGAAATGGATTCTTCCTCTGTTTGGATGAATTTTAGATGATAAAATCATATTAGAAATGTATACAATACATCCTAATGAGAGTTCCCTAAGTATTCACAGAGGTTATAAGAGTAAACTCAAATATAGGGAATTTGTCTATGACTGAAATTGCTATATAATTAAATAGAGAAATTTGTTTATCTGGATTCCCTTGGTTATGAATGATTATTTATTTGAATTAATAATACATATATGTCAGATACTATCTTGGATTTCATTTAAGGTGAATAGTGTTTGTTTGATATCTCAGTAAAGAGGGTGAAACCCTAGATGCGAGGAAAGATGGATATTTGCGAATAGATATTGTGAAATCCATTTGAAGGAATTTTCTTGACATGATAGACTTTATTTATTCAATTTTATTTTTGATGCATGATATCTTAGTGAATGGCATGGAAACCCAAATTCAGCTCAGTTCTTAGGTTTCATACAAATATGATTTGTTGAAAGCAGTCTTTATTCAGTGAATGTTTATGTCGCATGAAATCCTTATGAGAGCCATGTGATAAGTGAATGAGGTAAATGAAACCCTAAGGATAGGTTGTTCAATGAATCAAGTATTGTGATATAAATGTTATCAGTATGAGATGTTGTGATGCTTAATAGTTCAGTTGTGATAAATGTTAATAGATGGTCTATGAAATGAATGGTTTACAGAGCTAAACTAAGATATGTAATGTGATGATTGAATTGTGAATGTAAAGATGAATTAGACATGTAGGTGCCCTGAACACCGTAGATTCCCTATGAGAGGTCTGCGTCGTAGGGATGAAATGACCTAACCCTGGAAGTGTCCAGTATATGGGGGTTGGAACGTACTAATAGGTGGTACGGGGGATGAAGACCTAGTGGAAGTCTCCTTAATATACAACATGTAGTGTCCAACATCAACCAAAGGTCCTGGTGGCACTAGAGTACATAAAAGCCAATAGGTGGCTTGACTCTCTGCCTATGTGCTCAGGTTAGAGGAGTCCAGTTTCTACGGCATAATAGGTGTGCCGAGGCCAGAGAGACATTTTCCTGTTGCAGACTAGTGACGTTGTCAGGCTTAGCAAATCCTGAGGTGTCAGCTAAGTCTTGTACGGTGATATCGTAGTTCACTATGAGTCTTCATATGTAGAGTACACTGCATATGATCATGGCATAAGCTAAAATATGATAATATAAGTTTTAAAGAGTTTCTTATAAGTAAGAAAGGCTAAGAAAGATTCAAGTAAAATTTCCTAACAATTATTCTTTGTATGTTTATGAATTATTAGTTCTCTTTGAAATTAATCAAGCATGCTTATATATTGATTTACTCTTGTTGATACCTAGAATATCCGCTATATTTATGATTGTCAATGATCAATCTCTTTAAAACTTACTATTGTTATAATTGATATCAGTTGCTCAAAAGTATTTCTGTAATTATATCAGTGCTTTAGACTATTTTTTTAAAGTACCCATTTACTGAGTGAGTAGGCTTACCCCTCTACTCACAATTTTTAGGAAAACTGTGGGGATTGAAGATATCATTGCATCAGAGTAGATCTGCCACAAGAGTTAAGTGTGAGTATAGTTAAGTTCAGTCGGTCCTTGTCACTCTAGGTCCTTGTAAAGAATTATGAGAGAGTTGTAAATGATGATGTATACCATTATTTCTCTTTTAGCAATACATGCATTTTTACTGTTGAAATCAGATTAGATAAATCAATGTTTAGATTCTTTTGTAAAGTTAGTTTATGTGATTGCATGTGAAAAACAAAATGAAGAAAGAAATAAAAAGTTAAGGGTGATCTTTGTATTATGTTAAATCCTCAATTTATGCCCTAATCTCATGATTTGTGGCAATTGTGAGATCATGGTGTAACAATTTGGTATCATAACTTAGGCTGACTTGTCAGGGATGATTAAGTTAGTAAGTTAGAGTCATAAGTGTGGCAGATAGGAGATGTTATGATGTTTTCTCTGGGGATTTGAGTGTTTGGATATCCTGGCCCAGTATCTGAGTACTTGGATCAACCAGTATCAAGCTACTCTGTCTATTCTTTCATGTATACTCTGGCCAGGTATACAGTGGAAGGATGGGCTAGATAGGAACCCTAGAAATATTAGGGTTAGAAATAAGATAAGTAACATGAATTAAGAGCATAAATATAAAACGAGATAGAACTTTCATTTCATATTGTTGTTTTATTGGAGATGAATAGAAATGCTCTTATATGTTTGAATTCAGATATTCAGTATTTTGAAATATATATGGGTCTTCATGATTTATTGTACACTATGCAATTGTAGCATTTATTGATTACATTCTTTGTATCAAGTAGACTAGAAATGATCTTTGAATGAACTTTCCTAAGTGGATATTTTTTTCCCACATTTTTGAGATTAATAGGAGTTTGCTGTTCCTCAGTAGCTCTTGGCTTTAGGACTGTAGGTTTGGCCTGGTCCGGCTGGCAGGGTGCGTTACTAGGATCTAATGACTCCTATTGAAAATATAATAAGAGTAGACTCTGGATAAATTAGACCCACATCATAGTGAGAATGTACATACACTAAGATGTTGAAAAATATGGTAAAGATTAGATTAGCTAAGAATCAGTTGGAACTGATATCTGAGATCCAACTATGGGGCCTCATATGAGAAACCCTTAATTGGGAATAAAGGAACACGACATAAGGTTCAGATCAAGTTTAATTATTAGTATTATATGAACTCTAAATATGAAATGTGGAAAAGATATGAGAAAAGTATGTAAGGACCAAGATAGTAAGAATCAATCATGAGGAATGGATTATATAACTGAGTACAATGCTTTTATGTACTTCAAAGAAAAGGGAAAATCGAAGAAAAGAGTTAAGTAGACAATAAGTAAATATAAGTGAAGAGTCTTTAGAAAAGTTAAAGTGAAGAGAACTAGATGAGCATGTAAATCATAAAACTAGGATAAGAAACTTAGTTGAAACAAAGAGAAATGTTGGAAATAATGAGCCTGATTAAGTAATGAGGGTTATGACATAATTGAGAGCATGGAATGTATACCTTTATTGTGAAGTTAATACATTCATCCTTACTACCTTTGGATTCCAAGTTTCTATAGAACAACAAACTAGTTTCTAAAAGAAGAACAAAAGTGTAGCTTAACCAATGAATAAGTCATACAAAGGTAGACTATAATCAGGAGGGAAAAACTTGATTGAAAGAGATACTAAGTTCGACCCATGCATGAGCCATTTGATTTAGAATGAAAGATATGTAATGTATTAAACATGGGTTGAAACTAGTAGAGAGATTATCGATTTAGAATTTCAACTTCACATTAGTAGAAGGATAAAAAGAAATATGTGCAACATGGTATACATGATCATATACATGAATAAGCAACAAGATCATTAAAAAAATGATTTTTATTTATTTAGAAGTTAAAGATGAATGGTGGAAGAGTAGTATATGGTAAGGGGATTATGGAAAGTAAGGAAGGGTTTGAAACATAATGGAGTAATACATATTATAAAAGAAAGAGGTTGCAAGATTCAAGAAAGTACTAATTAGTCAAGTATCCTTGTTGATAATTAATTAAACCTACATATGAGAAATGTATTAATGAATGTTTGAAGATAAGAATTCTAAGTCTCAAAATCATCTTCTCTTTCATATCTTCCTTAATGAGAGCAATGTGGGAATGAAGTGACAAGAAAATGAATCATATATGATGCATAACCACCGTGGTAGAGACATCTAGTGAATGTAATAATGTCACACAATATGATGATGAAACCCTAGCAGGGTAATTGATAATGTAATCTATTTGAATGACCAAGTAAGAGAAAGGAAATTCAACCGATAAGATAAAGAAGACTTTAGTAAAACTTGTGAGATCCAAAGTTTGAATTTCAAATTAAGGGAGTGAAGTTATATCACAATAACATCATGCTACTTGTAAGGACCAAACCCTAGAATGTTTAGAGTTGTAGTAGTTCAAGGGATGTCACTAGTGATTTGGATTTGAATACTAGCATCTCTATTAAATAAGATTATGAGATTTGCACTATGAGAAGTAAACTAGCACTGATAGTAATCTAGGGTTTAAAGGTAGCTAATATGAAAGGTAGATAGACAATATGAAAATGATTCAGAGAAAAGAGTAAGATATAAATTTGAAATGTAGCAGGTGTTCTTTGAACCAAAGGAGAAATACAATATGAGTGAAGTGCGATATGAAATAAATTCTTGCAGTGATAGCAAGAATGATGAATAATCTATTCTTACCTTGTGTGTTTCAATTTTAGGAATTTTAGGAATGTTTAATCTACATTATTAAAATGAGAAGAATAAGTAGCAAAAAGTAAGTAGTAGTGAATGAGGAGAGAGATAAGAGAAAACAATGGCTTTTAGTAATATGTGAATTTGTTTTTAGAAGTATAATTTGTTGAAGGTATACTAGGGGATGTAAATTTGTTTTACTTATGATTTCAGTGTACATGTGCAATCAATATGTTAATTAAAGGTGTCTGATAGTTGTAGTCATTCATTCATTCATACCAGTAATCCATCTTAGTATTGTACAATTGTGGTATGGTGATATGGGTCAAATGATGATAAAACAAATGGAGGGTTACCCTGAATAAGGTAGTCTTACCTATTCACTCATATGAATAGAAGGGATGATAACAATATTGTATTGATATGTAACCCTAATGAGGTATAGCTTGTTGTTATACCTAGCTATAATATAACTAAGTGATGGTAATTGGGTATGAATAGTCCTTCAATGACTAATACAATCATGGAGTACTTTGTTACTGTTGTTGAAACCCTAGTATGCTATAACCTGATGGTTACACCTTGAATTATGTGTGGGATTCATATATGGAATGTGATGGTAATGCTTCACCTTATGCATCCATGATGCAATGGGGATGCCGTGAGTAGTATTTTACAATTGCTGTTGAATCTAGTCTTTCAACTCAAGGTTGTTTTGCTATTTGAGTAGCACAATAGTAAAGTTAAAAAACAACATGGTGAACTCTCTTTTGTGACTTAGAGGTAACACAGAACAATAGTACATATTGAGCCGTATGAATTGAGATATTTGAATAAGATTATCAATGTTGAGGTAACACCTTAAGAGAATGAAAATATTGAAATGGTTGTTTCTTTCTCTATCCTATGATTGATTGTGGCATAGAGAATTCGTTGGATATCATTATTGGGAACTATTTCAGATATGTTGTGATTATAAAAGAAATAAAGGACTTAATGTTGAAAACTGCATTCACGTATAAAATACAAGAATATAATGATATGTAAGATTTCAAAAGCTTAAAATAAACCTTGAAAGTACTTTGCTTGCATATTTATGTTTCGGGGGCGAAACCTTATTAAGGGGAGAGAATTGTTATGACCGTATCTGAGCTTAATCAGTAAGTTAGGGTTTATGTAGATGATTACATGCTTTACTAGATTGATAATTACTTAAACATGATTAATTATGATATCTCAATCATGATATATTAAACCTAATGAGAACCCCAAGTATGCTATCTCTTTGTATAATTAGGGTTTGAGAAAATATAAACCCTAGTCGGCTGAAATTAGGGTTTTCACCAAACAGGCTCATGTCGGGAAGGAATGAGAGAGTTAGGATTAGGAAAATGGAAATGGTAGTTGGAGGCTTGGATAGCACAGTCGTGGAGGGTAGCACGGCCATGTTAGGTCATTGGTGGCACGAGCATGCTGGGTCACACAGCCGTTTTGAAAGAATTAAAAGTTGACCAATTTTTGTGCTCAAATCTGATGAAACCAATGCACCACAACCATGGTAGGAAGCACGGCCGTGTTGGGTCCATCTTAGCACGGCCGTGGCAGCTAGCACGACCGTTCTGGGGCATTTTCTCTTCAATCGACTATTTTGTAGATTTCTAGATAGCAGTATACTGTTCTATTTTTATTTATTTAATGTTAGTTCAGAATAATCTAAAATTGTAATTGAAGCTTTATAACTCAATTACAAACAACATGATAAATTTTAATAATTTTTGGAGAAGGTTTGATCTCTTAAACACACCAATTATAGTAACTTTTCTTATAATAGAAAAATCTACTGAAATAAGAAAAAGTTTAGTGAGGGGTCAATGTGCAATTCACCCAAGCAGCTCAATTGCTCTATATGGTCAACCTAACACACTAGCAGCTCTCATAATTCGTGATTCATTCTAGAGAAATGACATCCTAGAGAGAGAGAGGGAGAGTTAGGGTTTGAGAGGAGAAAGTGGTGGAATTGCTGATCTAGGGTTTCTCTATTTGAGATATGATGAAATCAAGTAAGTTTAGATTCTTTGCATAGCCTTTCATGGTGAATCTTATCTCACATGTAAAGATTCCATACCTCCTTTGATTTGATCCAAAATGGTATCAAAACTTTCCCTTTTCTCACTCTTTCTTCATGCTCCCTCATTTTTAGGGTTTCCGAGTTGAAAGGAAGAAGAATCGGGTGAATTGCTAGGGATTTGGTATGAGATCAATATTTTTAGGGATGGACTTCATTTTAAGGTGTTTTCACACCTTAGGGTGAGTGGGAACTTCTTTTAAATAGAATGTTGCACGAAAATTGATTAAATTATCCATAATCTTAAATTGCTTAGTATGCGACTACAAACCCTAAATTGTGTGTTTGATCTAAGTTGTTGCAAAATGATATGAAATGGATTATTCCTCTGTTTGGATGAATTTTAGATGATAAAATAATATTATAAATGTATAAAATACATCCTAATGAAAATTCTCTAAGTATTTTCAGAGGTTATAAGAGTAAACTGAAATATAGGGAATTTGTCTATGATTGAAATTGCTGTATAATTAAATAGAGAAATTTGTTTATCTGGATTCCCTTGGTTATGAATGATTTTTTATCTGAATTCATAGTACATATATGTCAGATACTATCTTGTATTTAATTTAAGGTGAATAGTGTTTGTTTGATATCTTAGTAAAGAGGGTGAAACCCTAGATGCAAGGAAAGTTGGATATTTGCGAATAGATATCGTGAAATCCATTTGAAGGGATTTTCTTGACATGATAGACTTTATTTATTCAATTTTATTTTTGATGCATGATATCTCAGTGAATGGCATGGAAACCCAACTTAGTTCCTAGGTTTCATACATATATTGATTGTATATGATTTGTTGAAAGCAGTCTTTATTCAGTGAATGTTTATGTTGCATGAAATCCTTATGAGAGCCATGTGATAAGTGAATGAGGTAAATGAGAGCCATGTGATAAGTGAATGAGGTAAATGAAATCCTAAGGATAGGGTGTTCAGTGAATCAAGTATTGTGATATAAATGTTCTCAGTATGAGATGTGGTGATGCTTAACAGTTCAGTTGTGGTAAATGTTATTAGATGATCTATGAAATGAATGGTTTATAAAGCTAAACTAAGATATGTAATGTGATGATTGAATTGTGAATGTAAAGATGAATTATACATGTAGGTGCGCTGAACACCATAGATTCCCTTTGAGAGGTCTGCGCCGTAGGGATGAAACGACCTAACCCTGGCAGTGTCCAGTATACAGGGGTTAGAACATACTAATAGGTGGTACGGGGAATGAAGCCCTAGTAGAAGTCTCCTTAATATACAACATGTAGTGTCCAACATCAACCAGAGGTCCTGGTGGCACTAGAGTACAGAAAAACCAATAGTTGGCTTGACTCTCTGCCTATGTGCTTATGTTAGAGGAGGAGTCTAGTTTTTACGGCATAATAGGTGTGCCGAGGCTAGAGAGCCATTTTCCTGTTGTAGACCAGTGACGTTGTCAGGCTTAGCAAATCTCGAGGTGTCAGCTAAGTCTTGTACGGTGAGATCATAGTTCACTATGAGTCTTCATATGTAGAGTACACTGCATATGATCAGGGCGTAAGCTAAAATATGATAATATAAGTTTTAAAGAGTTTCTTATAAGTAAGAAAGGATAAGAAAGATTCGAGTATAGTTTCCCAAAAATTATTCTTTATATGTTTCTAAATTATTAGTTCTATTGGAAATTAATCAAGCATGCTCATATATTGATTTACTCTTGTTGATACCTAGAGTATCCTCCATATTTATGATTGTTAATGATCAATCTCTTTAAAACTTACTGCTGTTATAATTAATATAAGTTGCTCAAAAGTATATCTGTAATTATATCAGTGCTTTAGACTGTTTCTTTGAAGTACTCATTCACTGACCGAGTAGGCTCACCCCTCTACTCACAATTTTTAGGGAAACTGTGGGGATTGAAGATATCATTGCATCAGAGTAGATCTGCCACAAGATTTAAGTCTGAGTATAGTTAAGTTCAGTCAGCCCTTGTCACTCTAGGTCCTTGTAAAGAATTATGAGAGAGTTGTAAATGATGATGTATAACATTATTACTCTTTTAGCAATATATGCGAATCAGCAAGTTTTATGTGTTTAAAAGTATGAGAAACATAATGAATGTTTATACATGCATTTTTACTATTGAAATCAGATTAGAGAAATCAATGTTTAGATTCTCTTGTAAAGTTAGTTTATGTGATTGCTTGTGAAAAACAAAAAAAAGAAAAAAAAGTTAAGGGTGATCTTTGTATTATGTTAAATCCTCAATTTATGCCCTAATCTCATGATTAGTGGCAATTGTGAGATCAGGGTGTAACAACAACTTTATACACTAAGGCTATGAGAATTATATGTTTCTCTTTCTATTTATGAAGAATTTCTTCCTGCTATTCCACTTCTAGAATTTGAAAAAACTCAAAGTCATCACGAGGGTGCATGGAAAGGAAAGGAACCCATGATTAGAATGCTTAGAATAAGTGAAAAACTTTTCACTACTTCGACGTACTCATGTTCATAATCTGTAAGATGCTAAAACATGATATCCTAACCCTAGAAACACTAATCCATGAATTAGATTCCGATAGGAATAATTCATAATAAGACCCCAAACAAGGTGTAAGTTGTAAATGCATGATGAACATATAGGTAAATACATTGAATAATATAGATTGTGTGATACCTTAATATATGATATAAGGCCTTAGTACCCTTCAGGTAACGTAAGAGACATATTAATATTCCTATAATGAGGACTATACATTGTGTGCTTCATGAGAAATCACCTTTAACCTTATTTGGATGAGAATAAATGATAATATGGTTAATGTTAGTGAATAAGGTCTAGAATACTTGAATACACAATAATTTTATATTTCATGGTCAACCCTAACTCATTGGAAGAGACCTACTAATGCATTTAAGTTGATAAATGAGGTATTGATTGTAATATATTATCTTGAATCCTATAAGATTCCATGTTATGTAACTACAAGTCTCATATAACACATGTAAGTATATACATTAGTGTGTCACAACCATAATGAGTATACCTTATTCAACCAATAACTCTAATAATGCTTAAAACAACACCAAACATATCCATCATGAGGAAACCTAGGGGACATGAGTGGTCTGGTGATGACATTGGAAAAGGGAATTCCACATGCATGATTGATGGATCTGGTCGTGAGCATAAAGGAAGCACATATCCTAGAGATCATGTGGGTGGAGGCGTAGATGTGGGACAATAGAAGACAAAACATGAATCAGGAGTAGGGATACTCATGCAAGAAGTAGGGCTTCTACTTCAATTCATAGGGATGTGGGGCTCTACTAACAACGGCCAATTGATGGATCAATCTGATCATGAGCATGAACGACTATGTACAGAGAGCATGCCTAGAAGGCAATTCAAGTGATAATCCTAGAAACTGATCAACAAATGGATTCCATAAACCCTTATATAATTACAACCAGGGTAGCACAATTGACATGGGATACAAAACACACATCCTTTTATAGCGTGGTATCATGAAATCAAGCAACATATGAGACCATTATTCTTCCTGGATAATCTAGTTGAGGAAGATCTCTCTCTAGAAGATGTTATATGAAAGGAAATCAATGACAAAACCAGCACTGGATATCGATCTATATGTGTAAGAAAAGTTGGCGTCACCGTGGAAGTATGCAATGATCATGCGTGCAGATCATTGGATTGGAGATTGGATACATGATACTGAATGAGAGGTTGAAAATGCTATGGAGTATCTTAGGTAGATAAAACATGTATGAACTAGACATGGGACACTTTATGGGACAATTACTTGTAGGAAAGACTACAAAACTGCCCTCATCAGGGGACCGTGGATTTTTTTTGGTTGTAGCATGGATTTCATGAGATGGTCACAACCTTTACCCCAATTGAAGACCTACCAAAGTATATAGTCACTTGGGTTTTCATATTGAATCTCCTCTCCACCTCTACGTACCAAAGATTTTGAATATATTGGGCTGGCTCTCAGAGGGCTGATCGATTTTGATTCTCACATGGTGAGCAAGACACACAACTTGTTTGCAAGACTCGTAATGAAAGTAAATGCTAGGAGGATTCTAATACCGATAATTCTCATCAATCGTATAGAATACTAGGTTGAATACGAGGGATTCCCCTTTGCCTGCCTGATGTGGAACAACGAGGAACACACTTTAAAGTATTGTAGAGAAACATAACCCTAATTAGAAAATATTATTGAACCACTAAGAAGAAGACACAAACTCCTATAGTTTTCCTATCTAGACTAGCTCTATGATTGGAAAATCCGATGAGGTAAAGGAAAAGGCAAAATAGGATAGGGACATGTATTGGATAAACCACCTAACACGGGACCCAACACCAATAGATTTGTGAGCCTAGTGGAGGAGAACAACTTAGGATTCTATGATGAATTGGTAGAGGAAAATCTTGCATAGAAGAAGCAATAAGAGAGCCACACTAGATCAACTAGAGTATGGAAGAAGAAAAACACCACAAATGTGGAAACTATAGACCAAAATAGGATAGTGTTGGGAGAGATACTAAAAAATGAAAGCAACATCTAACAACATGATGCATCTATGAATGTAGACCAAGTGGGAAAGAAAAGTAAGCATACTGCAGTGGATTAGGATGTTAATGAAGTTATTGAAGTAATAGAGAAGCATGATGATGTTGAGAGAAACATAGCATCAATAAATCATATGAACAATCCTCCTTTTAACATCCCCACTGTAGATGAAATTTAGGTCACTAATTCCTTAGCAACACCTAAACACTCCACTAGAAGACTGATCAAAGGGAGTAGAATGAAGTGAAGAGGAGTGTAAAAATAAGAAGCCCTATAAAAACAAGGAGGAGAAGCCCCATAATGGAAAATAAGACCAGGAGGGAAGAAAAGGTTGATAGTCAGCAGAAGGAAAAGGATAATGAGAACCACAAAATTGTCCCTAGGTTGTTAAACTCTATTGTTGCGGCCCATACTTTCATCACGTTTACTTTCTATGTTGAACCTTCTGTGTTTAAATGTAAGAGGGATTGGAAACTATCACACATGCCGAACCTTGAAAGAATACATTACCATCCATGGACATGCTGCCATAGGAATCATTGAACCATGCATAAGTGCCCAAAATGTAAAGACACCAATCAGGTGGTTGGGTTTTTCAAACTCACAAAGATATGAGGCTCAAGGATCTATGGGTAGGACAAGTATATGGTGGATCGAGAATCATTGAAAAATACAAATTCTTTGTAATCATCGTCAATTTATCACATGTAAGCTCAACAACTCCATCTTAGTCACTTCCATATATGCTAACCCTCACATCATCGTTACAAATCTCTTGTAGAAACATATTGTGGATATAGGTTGTAAATATATCGATCCCTGGTTTTCCTAGGTGACTTCAGTACCACTATAACACCATTAGAGAAGACTGAGGGGAGACATATATCTACTCACAATCTTGCCTAATCAGCAACACACTTCTTAGAGTAGGGCTATTGGATGTGGGGTTCTCTAATCAGAATGACAACCTAGAAGAGCAGCCTTCAGTAAGAACAGCTAGACAAGGCTGTTGGATATGATGTGTTCATCCTAAAGTTTCTGGACACAACTATAAAACACTTATCTAAGGTGGAGTCAAACACTGCTCTCTGCTTGTCACGACTAAACACAAGCATAAGGGGAATCATATTTGCTACAAGTGCTTCATGGCACAAAGAAACAAATTTCTAGAGGACTATGGAATTGTGTTGTAGAGAGATGTCAACAAAGTTATGAGATCCACACAAACCAAGATCCAATGTTGGGACTGCAATTTTTAGAAAAGGAAATAATACAACAAGGATAGGCTCTTAATAAATATAGATATGCTGTATAGTAATCTAGGAACACATTATGATCCAATAACTGATCAACTACACATTAACATGCATTCGTAGTTAACACAAGTGCTTAAAGAAGGATAGGATGATTGGAAGCAAAGGAGTCATGTTAGTTGGATCAAAGATGGAGACATCAACACCAAATTATTCCATGACTATGTCAATCAAAGGAAAGATAGGAATACCATTTCTATGTTAAAAAACTAAAATGGGAGCTAGGTATCCAAAAAAGAGGATATAAAGAAACTCATAATTGGTTACTTTTAAAAAAATCTTTACTATCTTGAGCCATTATAATAGGGAAGTTGGGACCAACATACCTTCTCCTTATGCCCAGTTGACAATGAATCATTGGAACACCATTGCTAGTGAAACCACTGTGGAAGAAATCTGGGAAGTTCAGAAAGGTATGGATCCTTATAAAGTAGTGGGACCCATAGAGGTTATAACACTTTTCATACAACAAATCTAGGATGTAGTGGAGGACCCAGTGCGGAAAACTATCACACATGCTCTAAAGGGATCATATTTGGGAGGAGGAGATATGAAACGCCACCATTGTGCTCATTCCCAAGTGTGCAAAGTCGGATGTGTGTAGTCAGTTCAGTTAATAGGGAAGTTGGGACCAACATACCTACTTCTTATGATCAGTTGACAAAAAATCATTGGAACACCATTGTTAGTGAACCGACTATGAAATAAATGTGGGAAATTCTAAAAAGTATGGATTCTTATAAAGTAGCAGGACCCAAAGAGGTTATGAAACTTTTCATGCAACAAAGCTAAGATGTAGTGGAGTCAGTGTGGAAAAATATAACACATGCTCTGAATGGATCATATTTGGGAGGAGGAGCTATGCAACACCACCATTGTGCTTATTCCCAAGTGTGCAAAGTTGGATGTGTGCAGTCATTTCAGACCAATTTCCCTTAACAATGTCTGTCTCAAGCTTTGTTCTAAAATAGTGGTGGAACACCTCAAGCAGTTGATGTCCAAATGGATCTTTCTGGCATAAAGTATCTTTGTTCCTAGTAGGAAAATAACTGAGAATGTTTTTCTTGTGCATGACATCGTACACAACATGAAACACATGACTTCGACTAAGACCATGGCCATTGAAGTAAACTTAGCCAAGGCATATGACAAAATGTCTTGGAGCTTCATTGAGGATAGCTTAATCAAGCTAGACATACCTACAGACATAGGGAAGTACATCATGGGATCTATATACAAGGGTCAAGCTACCATTAACTGGAATGGCAAGTGCTCCAAACCCTTTAAAACATCGAGAGGGATAAGACAAGGGGACTGTTGGGAAATATGCAGATAAAGTAGGCAAAAGAAATGAAAATTTTTCTGTCGATATTTTCAATAACCAAAAAATCGCATCAACAATGTTGTATCTACGAAAGAGGGTGCAAGCCACACCTTGTCCTGAAGAAAGTTCAACAACTATTCTTATAGAAAAATGTTCTTCCTTCTCAAGTAGCACATGAATTACAAGGGTGGCATCCACCCGATGTAACAGACACAGATGAAAATTCATGACGTCCTCCTAGAGTGGTAATAAAAGCTTCCACGCCTCCAAATAGTCCATCCGGACTCCCACGAACTCCACGCTATGCTTCTAGAGCCAACGGGAAGGAGTTATCATTCCCTTTGTCAATGTGCTAGTGTCACCTTCCTTTCCCCTTGCTATCTCTCCCTTTCGGGTAAGACTGCCAGACTCTCTCACACGCTACCATAACTATAAGATGAGGAGTCTTGAGATAATCTATTGACTACCTCTCTAGACTTTGTGTCTATTGTGTGTCTTGGGCTTTGGCCACCCCTTCCTTATATAAGAGTATATGGACCAGGGTTTCTAAATTCTATGTGATACAAAAGGTTAGATCTTATGGCTTGATGGCTACTACAGACAACTAGTTGTTCGGGTGGACCATCCATTCGGTTGAATGGCACACTTGTTGACCGAATGGACTATCCAGTCAGTCGACTGTCTAGTAGTCAGTGGCGCAGTAACATTGTTTTTTAATGTGATAATTAATGCACATCATAAAGGATATTATTAATCATTTGACCCACTCAAACTGGTGGTTCATTATTTATTTGGTTGATTTGGTATTTTGACCATCCATTAGGAACCTAGTTTAGTCGGATGGACACTCCAACCAGTTGACTTGCTGGTTCCATTGTCAGGGTTAGTAAGATCCAATTAGTTGACCAGACATTCTAGTCGATTGATTGGACACCCTAGTCAGTTGACTGACATAGAAAATGTTATTTGATTTGATTACCTAAACACTTTAGTAACCAAGTTAAGTCTTATCCATGAGTAAAATCCTATTACAAGTGCATCCTATGTGTGTGACCCTATAGGTTCCATATTATGTTGGTAGTAAAGTCTATAATATTATGACTACACAAGCAATGAGAAGTATCTAGAAACACATCATTGATACCCAAGTAATTGGAAAGCTGGAGAAAAACTTCAACATACAATGTGATCAATTAAGATGATCATATAATTTCTTTATCTCTAATATCCAGATTGAATCCAAGGCATGTAATTTTCATAATCTTAATACTCAATTTATGTTTCTTAAACTAGAACATACTATTGATGTATAGTGAGTTAACATATCTTATATTGACTCACATGTGCATGGTCATGCATTTCTCGGTCTCGCTTATCAAGGGCCAAAGATATCAAACTCTACATAGGAGGGAGAAATCTCATCTACATCACTCACAATCAATCCCAATGTGTCACAACGTACCCAATCACCATCTTTATCACAAACCATATCCAGGATCACATTGGATGGTGCCAAGTTCATCGAACACTTGTGATGAGTGTAGTTATTTTAGGTCCAAGAACCACAATCTCCACTATCACTCTGAGAGTTGATTTCGACTACCATTTCATGGTTTACATGTATCACTCTCAAGGTGGGTATGTCCGGGGTATTGTTCTCTAACACATAGATATGTGTTTGAATTAATATCCAATATCAAGACTAATGATACTCTTCATCAGTCAACACACATTCTGGTGTTATGTATTATTTTCGTCTATTTTGCTTCCACAATAATATCATATAACAATAATGTATGTACTCAAATTATACATATGATCTCATTCTTCAAGTCCTCAACCTGAAGGAATATGTCATCAAGTAAAATCATTCTTTACAAATCTATTATGCTTGTGTCGTTGTCTCATGATTGATACATGCATAATAGACAAAATTACCTTTATTAATATCATCAAATAAAGTACATGATGCTGCATATGATCATCAAATGATTCCCTCTATAGGCATATATACCAACAAGGGCCTCTTGGAATGGTGACTTATCAAGATTGCAGGTAGTAAAATCAAGATAGCACATCTAGACTTTTCTGACAATCTAATCTTGTTTGCTAAAGCTGATAAGAAGAACATTAACACCATTGTGGATTTCTTCAGGAAGTTTGAAAGGGCATCCAGGCAAGAAATTTCCATTAGAAATACCAAGGTGTTCTTTGCCAAAAGTGTGCCTTATTCCTTGAGAAAAGAAATTTGTGAGGAAAGAACCTTCATGAAGACCAGTGACCTGGGGAAATATCTTGGAGTTTCTATCATACACTCAAGGGTTACCAAAAATGCTTACAATAAAATTTTGGAAAATATTATCGGAAAAATCAATGCTCAGTCCTTTAGATGTCTCTATCGACTTGGTAAAATTTTTCTATCTAAAGCAATGTTGACAGTCATTCTCACATATGTTATGCAAATGGCTGTGGTGTCTTTGAATCAATGTGACCATGTGGACAATACCATTTGAAAGTTCATCTGATGTGGGGGCAGAAGCTGTCACATGGTGGTGTCCCTTGTAGCATGGGAGAAGGTGACAAGAAAAAAAGATAATGGTGGATTGGGGTTGAAATCAATGGGAGATTGGAACTAGGTGTTGATTAAAAAATTGGGTCATTTGCAGAGTAAGGGATACTCTTTGGTGTAAAGCCATGAGGAGAAAATACGATGAATATGTGTTGGTATATATATACCCAGAGAGCCAATCATGTGATGACTATACTAGGGCATCATGTAATTGATTTCATAATAATAAAGGCAATACCATCTATCATGTTGTCTCAGTCATGAGATGATGATGCAAACATGGTATATTTCTAAAGAATGATGTTACTCGATGACATATGTATTCAGGTCGAGGAACTAAACAATGAGATCATATGTATGATAAGAGCATACATTCTTGTTATATACCTAGTCAGATATTAGTGTGGAAGCAAAATAGGCGACAATAATATATAAGACCTGAATGTGTGTTGACAGATGACAGAGTCTCACTAGTCATGATATGGGATATCAAGTCAAACACATAGGTACTTGTTATAAAATAATGTACCAGACATGCCCACCTTGACAGTGATACATGGAAACCATTGAATGGTAGTTAGAATCAACTCTCATAGTTATAGTGGTTATTGTGGTTCTTAGACTTGAAGTCACTACACTCATCGCATGTCATTCGATGTAATTTGACACCATCCAATACGATCTTAAATAAGGGTTACCGTAAAGGTGGTGCTCAGATACATTATGACACATGGAGATTAACTCTGAGTGATATAGATGGGATTTGTCCCTCCTGTTGGAGTCGATATCTTGGCCACTTGATAAGAGAGATTGAGAAATATATGGCCATACTCATGTGAATAAATATGTGATATGTGAGCTCACATGCAAATCAAACAGTCTTCTTTAGTTCCAAGATCATGGATTGAATATAAAGAGGATGAGGATTCCATGCCTCAAGTTCAATCCGGATATTAGTGATAAAGGAACTATACGATCCTAGTAATAATGATCACAAATTGTAGGTTGAAGTTGTTCTTCAACTTTCCAGTTACTTTGCTAGCAATGATGTGTTGCTAGATACCTCTCATTTCTTGTGATGACATAATATAGTTATGGACATTCACTACCAATGTTATTTGGGACCTACATGATCACAAACATAGGATGTACCTAGAATTAAAATTCACTCATGGATAAGGTTCGACTTGGTTACTAAAGTGTTTGGGTAATCAACTTAAACAATACTTGTTCTGAGTTGGCTGACTGGACTGTCCATTCAACCAACTGGGAATGCGAGTCGATCAACTAGTGTCCAGTCGACCAACTAGATGAACAGTAAGACTAGATAAAAGAATTAAAGTTGACACCATGACATGCATTAGTTGTTGCATTGAAAGGCAATATGTTTGTGAATAGAAAAACATTCCAATCAACAGACGGGATGTTCCATTTGACTGATTGGATGCTCCAGTCAAACGACTAGCATGCCATTCGATCGACTGGGGGCCCACTCGACCTGTTGGTGATTCATAGCAACTGAAAATTCATGAAATTCATCCTATAGTGTCCCCAGATTTGTGGAAACCCTAGCCCATCCACTCCTATATAAATAGGGGGTGGCCAAGGATCTCAGTACAAGTCTCCTAATCTCAACATTGTGGTAACGTGAGATCCATAGACAACTTACTTGTAAAAGGGAGAGATAGCTAAAGGGGAGAAAGTTGATGCCAACACATTGACAACAAGAGGGGACAATTCCTTCTTGGTGGTTATAGAAGAACAAAGTAGAGTTCTTGGTGGTCCACGTGAACTATGTAGAAGCTTGGGGGATGCTGCCATCATGCTAGGAGAACTTCATCAACTGCTGTCTGTGGTACTATACCAGGAGACCACCGCCGACTACTATCTGGCTTGAGAAAGAAGTATACCACTGTAATTATTGTCATTGAACTTGCTCCATGACCAAGTATATGCCTTTCGACCTTCCTTCACGATCATAATTATTGATGCGCTCCCCCGGGTTATGGGGAATATGGCAAGACATTTTTTATTTTTACTGCCATATCTGTCGTCATATTTCCCTGCAATGATATCAGAGCCATGCCGATTCACTGTGTTTTGGGATTTAATCGATATGATCAGAATTTTCTTTTTATCATTTATTTTATTACATCTGATGTGAATATTTAAATGATTAATATGCATATCTAAATAAGTACCACAAATACTAGGGAATATCCCGTAGATCCTTTATATATATGATTAGATATATGTATGCAATTCATACATGTTGCCCTAAAGTCGTTTTGATGGTGAATGTATGCATAGTTATGGAAAATACCACTTTGGATGTGTGTGCTTGATTGAATGGTTTAAATCCTATCTTTTATATTCAATTTGCATACCGAGCCTCTCTCTCTTTCTCATATGTAAGTTAATTCTTTCCTCCCTATACTCCCTTGGAATGTAACTCGAGGTTTGACCTTTTATAATGTAATAAATATATAGGATAGCTTTAATTTCTATTTTGATGAAAGAGAAGACGTTCTAAACCAGGCGAATCGACTGACTGGGAAGTGAAGTTGATCGATCAGAGGACCAAAGAGGAAACATAATAGAAAACCCAATCGATCAAATCGAGGGCCAATCGACTGAGTGGAGGAGTCCAGACAACTGCTTGATCCAGGAGCCAGTCGAAAGACCAACAAAGACCAATTGACTGACAGATGGATGAAACAGTTGTCTTGAAGAGTTCCAATCGACCAATGTCTTGTTTCCAGCACAACACTTTTTTCTTTACAGGTTGTAACATGTGATGTTTGAAATCAGGTGGTTATCAAATCTTTCTGTCCCCAAAGAATTACATTAGTATGGCCCTATCCATCTCTCATATTTTACATTGCATGTTTTGTTTGTGGATATATTATTTATATGATATATATTATAAGTATGTGGTGATTGGATATGTATATGTATTTATCTATAGATAATTTCCCTCAATCAAATATTAAGTTTTAGATGCTTTCCATAAGAAACACGCATGAAAAGCTTGATCGACCAAGTGGGCACGCCAAGCGTAGTGCATTGTCTATCTCGTGAAAGTGTGATGGTAGTGATCTGGACCTGCCAAGTAGGGTGCATTACTATCATGTTAGATTTTGGGTCAGGATTGACTAGGTGACCTTAATGATATTGAGTGCCTAGAAGCATACATATGTAATATGAGAAGGAGTCGTGCATATCATATATCCATGAATTTCATGAGATGGAATTGGTAAATGTTGCCCACCTTAGTAATTGGTTATGGACACCGACATTGGCTGGGTAATAACTTAATTATTTTGGATCTTGGATCACTAGAAGGTTATACTCTGCAATCTTCTAAATTATAAATGAGGGCTATAAATTTGAACAAAATAGTGGGAGGAATAATTAATTAAAGTCCTCATTAATATTATCAATATTTTCAAATCAAATCAAAAGTGTTCTGACAAATGCAAATTTTATTGTAGAAACAAATGGCAAACACCAACACATTTTTGTCACAGTCGGTCTTTGAGAAGGATAAACTGAATGGGAGTAATTTTAAAGATTGGTTCAGGACATTGGGAATTTCTCTCACTTAAGATCACAACCACTATATCTCAGAGACACCATAGCCAGATGAACCCGCCCCCACCACGCCTAAGGTTGAAAGGTATGCTTAAAAGAAGCATTCCAAATATGTCATGGATGTCAAGTGTCTGATGCTATGCTCAATGAACTATGAGTTGTAGAGAAAATATGAAAACATGGAAGTCATCGAGATGGTAACACATCTCAAGAACATGTATCAACGTCAAGAAAGACAAGAGAGATATGATATCTCAAAGGAATTGTTCAAGTGAAATATGGCAGAGAGAGAGATCTAGTGGGGCCTCATGTGCTCAAGTTGGTTGGGTATATAGAGAACCTAACGATACCAAGATTTCCCTTAGGCCAATAGTTGTCTACAAATGTGATTCTGCAATCATTGCTGGAATCGTATAGGTAGTTTGTCATGAACTACAACATGAACAATTTTGATAAGCCCTTGCCACTATTACTTGGCATGTTGAGAACTACCGAAGTGTAAATGAAGAAAGACAATTCTAAATATGTGATGATGATCAACAGAGGAAAAGTAAAGTCTAAGGGAAAGCCAAGGCCAATAAGAGTTCTAAAGCTAGCTAGAAACCCAACTCTTCTGCACTTAAAGCAAAGAGAGGAGTGAATATGGAAGGAAAGTGCCACCATTGTCAGCAGCCTGGGAAGTAGAAAAGGAACTTCCCTCTTTATGTTGAGGAAATCAGGAAGAAGAAGTAGGAGATAGAGATCTCTACTTCAGGATCCAAGAAGAAATAAAACTAGATAAGGTGGAACTACGTGAAGTAAGAGTTGCTGCCACTATAGTTGGAATCTATCATTTATCTTAGCCTAGTGAGCATCTAATAGAATTGGTGAATTGATATTATGCACTTGCCATTAATGGAAACATCATATATGTATCTTATTTAGACAAGAGTGGATTTCGTATAATGAAAGGTTGATATTTTATTTTAAAGTTAAGATCTTTTATGGCAGTGCCCCAATGTCTCATAGTCTATACTCGATAGTTGTAGAGAGAGATATGTATACATATATACTAAATGATTCGATGACTCAAACAATGTATACCTATAGTATTATTGTCTAGGGCACATAAATAAAGAATACATTTCTAGAATCCATGAGGACAGTCCTCTAGACTGTTTTGGTTTTGAACCAATAGAGACACATGAGTCTTGTTTGTTGGGCAAGATGAAAAAAACTCCTTTTACTGGAAACAATGAGAGAGCAAGTGATCTATTAAGACTCGTACATACTAATGTCTGTAGTCCTTTTAGAAAAAAATGCTAAATGTGGTTACTAGTATTAAAACACTTCAATACGATTGATGTGGAGAACAATTGAACCAAGAGGATTGAAGACATTCTGTGAGACCCTAATATTGTATCACAATGGACTCCACCAAAAACATAATGATGTATCAGAAACAAGAAATCATACCTTGTTACGATCATCGATAAGTCTAGATAATATTCTAACTTTGTTCAAGGAATATGCTTTATAAAATGCTAAACCGTGTACCATCTCAATTGGTTCAAAAGACATTGTATGAGATATGGCACGGGAGGTGTCCTGATATGTCTTTTATGAAATTTTTGAATGGGAAGCTTATATGAGAAAATAGTTTTTCGAAAAGCTTGAACCCAAATTAGATAAATGTTGTTTTTTTGGATATCTTAGGGCAACCATAAGGACACTACTTTTATATTCCATTGTAAAACAAAGTATTTGTTGCTAGGATTGCTGTATTCTTGGAAAAGGAATTTATTTTTACAAAGGAATCATTGGGAGAAAGTAGAAGTCAAAAAGTTTGATACCAACAAGAAAACATTGAACCTATAGAGAAAATAATAGGAACCAAAAGAATCATAAGCTATTGTTGAATATCAAGTTTCCCATGTAACATAAGGACCTCATAGATCTAGTAGGACACACCTTAAGCTTGAAAGATTTTGGTATCTTATGACCCAAGAAGGCGGAGAGTTGGTCATAGATGACCCAACAACCTACCTAGAAGATATTGAGGGACTAAAGTATGAGAAATGGCTTGAGACCATTGGATCTAAGATGGACTCTATATACACCAACAAGGTATGACCTTGGTGGATCCACCTGAAGGGGTAAGACCCATAGGATGCAAATGGGTCTTCAAGAATAAGACCACATGGATGGTAATGTACAAACATATAAGGATAGTTTGGCTGCAAATGTTTCAAACAAATTCAAGGTACTGAACATGACGATATCTTTTCACCAGTTTCTATGGTTAAATCCATCAGGATCATGCTTGATTTTGCAACTTATTATGACTATGGGATTTATAAAATGGATGTAAAAACCATATTCCTTAATGAGAATACTGTAGAGGATGTGTGCATGACACAACATGAAGGTTTTATAAATCCAATTGATGCAAATAAAGTATGTCAGCTACAAAGTTTAATCTATGGATTGAAGCAAACATCTCTGAGTTGGGATCTTCGATTTAACAAGGCTGTCAAAGAGTTTCACTTTAGTCAAAATGAAGATGAAACATGTGTTTATAAAAGGTTACTGGGAGCATATATGTATTCCACATATTGATGGGAACTGACATCCTTATCCTACAAATGTTAAAAACCTAGATGAAAAGTACCTTCTATATGAAGGATTTAGGAAAAACATCCTATGGCATAGGAATTAAGATCTATAGAGATAGATCTAGGAGGATTCCTGACCTAAGTAAAAGCACATACATTGACAAGATGATAAAGGGTTAACCATGTAGGACTCAAAGAGAGAAAATTTGTCCATGTTCCATGGAATTAGTCTCTCAAGAGCCCAATGTCCCAATATTTATAAAGAAAGGGAACACTAGTAAGATGCCATATGCATCCACTATTGTATCTCTCATGTATACAATGTTATGTAATCATCCCGTTGTCTCATATGTATTGGACATGTAAGCTAATATCAATCAGATTTGAGTAAATGTCATTGGACAACCATAAAGAACATCCTTGAGTACTTGAGTAGCACTAAGGATCAGTTCCTTGATTACGGTAATAAGAAAGAGCTGAGTGTAAAGGTTACACCAATGTAAGCTTCCAAATTTACAAAGAAGATTAGGATCGCAATTTGAGTTTGTGTTTGACATTAATACATAACTATAAGCTGGAAAAGTTCCAAGCAAGAGATAGTTGTTGATTCTACAAAAAAGCCAAATACCTTGTTGTTTTGAACAAAAAAGAGGATACTATATAGGTTAAGAAGTTCATTTAAACGAACTTGTGGTAGGTTCGAACCATTGATGACACAACAGAAATATTGTGACAAAAATCGACTACTGGATAGGGTACAAAACTCAGATTGTATACTACATCATTTCCATCTCATATAAGAGACCATACAATAAGGAGATGTGAAGACTTATAAAGTACCAACTAGAAGCAAATGTCGCTAACCCACTACAAAAGCAATTGCCCAACAGAAACATGGACATGATAAGATCAATTAGAATAAGATTCATGGGTGATTGTCTCTAGGTGCAAGTGGGAGTTTGTTGGTATATATATATGCCTAGAGATCCAATCATGTGATAATTATATTGGAGCATCTTGTAATTGATTTGATAATAATAAAGTACTTCCAACTATCATGTTTGTCTCAGTCGTGATATGATGAAACAAACATGGTAGATGTCTAAAGAATGATGTTACTCGATGACACATGTCTTCAGATTAAGGACATGAACAATGATATCATATGTATGATAAGAGTACATACATTCCTGTTATGTCCCTAGTCAGATATTAGTGGAAGCAGAATATAATATAATAATACATAAGACTAGAATGTGTGTTGACTAATGATAGAGTCTCATTAGTAATGATATGGGATATCAATTCAAACACATATGTACTTGTCATATAATAGTCTATCAGACAAACCCACCTTGAGAGTGATACATGGAAGCCATTGAATGGCAGTCAAAATCAACTCTCATAGTGATAGTGGTGATTGTGGTTCTTTAACCTGGAGTTACTACAATCATCGCATGGCGTTCGATGTACTTTGATACCATCCAACATGACCTTGAATAAGGGTTACCATAAAGGTGGTGCTTGGATATGTTGTGACACATGGAGATTGATTGTGAGTGATGTAGATGGGATTTCCCCCTGCCACCAGAGTTGATAACTTGGCCACTTGATAAGCAAGACTAAGAAACATATGGCCATACATATGTGAATCAATATGTTATATGTGAGCTCACATGCATCTCAGACAGTCTCTTCTAGTTCAAGGATCATGGATTAAATATTAAGAGGTTGATGATTCCATGCCCTGAGCTCAATCTGGATATTAATGACACAGGAAGTATATGATCACGATAACACTAACCATGATAGTAGGTTGAAGTTGATCTCCAACTTTGAAATTACTTGGGTAGCAATGATGTGTTTCTAGATACCACTTATTGCTTGTGATGTCATAATATAGTTATGGACATTCACTACTAATGTAATTTGGGATCCATAGGATCACATGCACATGATGCACATTGAATAGGAATTTCCTCATGGATAAGGTTTGACTTGGGTTACTAAAGTGTTTGGATAATCTACTTAAACAACACTTACTGTCACTTGGCTGACTGGAGTGTCCGGTTGACCGACTAAGAATGTGAGTCGATTGACTAGTGTGTCCAATCGACCGACTAAAAAGTCCATTCGACCGAATAAATGATCAGTAAGACTGGATCAAGGAATTGACGTTGACATCATGACATGCATTAATTGTCTCATTGAAAGCTAGTGTGTTTAAAAATAGAAAATATTCCAATCGAATGACTAGATGTTCCACTCAACCTACTGGGAGCCTAGACGACTGAGTGATGATTTTTAATAACTAAAAATTCATAAAATTCATTCCATCGTGTCCTTGGGTTTGTGGAAGTCCTATCCCATCCACTCCTATATAAAGGGGGTTGACCAAGTCTCTCAGTACAAGTCTCCTAATCTTAACATTGTGGTAACATGAGATCTAGATGCATCTTACACGTAAAAGGGAGAGATATCTAAAGGAGAGAAAGTTGACACTAGTATGTTGACAACACAAAGGGACAACTCCTTTCCGCTAGTTATAGAAGAATGAAGTGGAGTTCTTGATGGTCTATGTGGACTACACAGAGTCATGGTGTTCGTTTCCATCATGATAGGAGGATGTCATCAACCGCCATCTGTGGTACTACACCATGAGGACACCGCCGACTATAGTCCGGGTACTGCTTGAGAAAGAAGCACAACACTGTAAGGGATTGTAGTTGGACTTGCTCTAGGACCAAGTTTATGCCTTGAAACCTTCCTTCCCATTCATAGGTATTGACACAATCCATTGATTTATGGGGAATATTGTAAGAAATTTTTTATTTCCACTGCCATCTCTGTCACAAAATTTTTCTATAATATGCAGACAAGCCTACTACTTATCTATATCGACCAGAGACAAATGTCTTGCAAGGTAAAAACTTCATCAATCAAAACTCTTATAAAGTCCAAATAAGTGGGGGAGCTACCAATGTGTGGGATGACTAGTGGGTACCAGATTGTGGAGTGATCAAGGAGTGTATTACTAGGCCAATACATGATGAGATCAATGACCTCAAATTCAACATCTTAGTCAATCTGGAAGGGAGCGGGATAGAAAATTATTGAAGGGTTGGTTCCTGGACAACGTAGTGAAATAGATTCTTAGAATTTAGATTCCTATTCATTGCTCTAAGCTAGATATCAGGTAATGAAAGCATACTGTAACATGCTATATTTTACAAAGTTGGCATACTCTAACATTAGAGTTATGAAGTAAATTAAGATGGAGGGAAAGTGGAGGATTATTTTGACAAAAATACCTACCAAGATAAAGGTGTACATGTGGTTGTTGAGCCACAATGCTATAACAAACAACCACACAAGATTGAAGAGGAAAATGACATAGGCGGACTATGTAGTATATGCAATGCCCAAGAGGAGACTGCACTACATACTTTAAGGGACATCGTACATGTGCAAGGTACATGGATTGAACTTCTTACTAATGTTGACAAAAACACATTCCTGAATGAGTAAATGGCTGATATGGAATACACAAAGCAAAGCTAGTCATGTGACAATATTCTTCATTGCTTACTGGTATGTCTAGAAATGCAGAAATACCTATGTTTTTGAGAAAAAGAAAGTTACACTATCTCACTAAGTCCACTAGATTAGGAGAGAAGTGCATATGAATGAAGCATGTCAGAAAACCCCCCACTAGTCAGAAGTACAACTAAAAAATATCATTGGTAGTGACCCTCGAAGGATACCGTCATGATTAACATTGATGCAACGATTGAAGGGGACGAAAGGAGCCTTTGCTATAATTCCTAGGAGTAGCAACATAACCTGGAAGGGAGGTAGAGGAGACATTACTATGGATAAAGGAGTATTGAAAGTGGAGCTTCAAGCTATTGACCTGGCCTTGTCTATGGCTGTAGAATGCAACTATGAGGAGGTTATAAGTGAAATAGGTAGTCGGGTTTCTACACATATGATCTCTGAGTCCAACAGACTAAAGCCCTTGTTTGACAACTGGATTTTAGGGATCCTAAGAAATATGCATGAGAAATGGAAGGTGATTTTTGAAAGTCATGAAAGGAACAAAGTAGCAGATTGGGTTGCTAAGGTACAACTCAAAAATAAAAAGGGCCTTTTAGATTTATTAGACCGCTTCAAGAAGTCATAAACCTCTGGACTGAGAAGTTTTGTAATGGCAGTAGTACTCCCATGTTTATTAATTTGCATTCGTCCAACTTTTATACTAAGTTTATGAATTTTCTCTGAAGAGGAGGGCATGATGACTAGATAACCTCTTGGCAACTCCTCAAAAAAGACAAGAAACATATCAAAATCATTAAGAGTGATAAAAACACCTCAATCAATAAAAATAAGACAAAAAAAAAGAAGTTAGTGGACAATTATTTAGTTCTTACTTGAATTAATTGTATTTAAATTTATTTGAAAAGGAGACTTTAATAAAATTATGGAAGTAGAAGAAATGACTATTATGGAAATCATCTCTTGATAAGAGAATCATAAACACATTCAATTCCTAAAATATTGGAATTAAAATATAGAGATCCATACCCAACATTTATCTATCTCCAATATGATAAACCTTATGGGTTCTTCTCAACAAGATCTACTACTTTCCGTAATCCTAACAATCCATACTTTCCTACCTTTCATGCACACGTTTCTACAACAAAAAACAGACTGCATTTGGTACCAAAATTTAAATCCAAAAAATGCATCCCTTTATCTATATCTTCCATAATGAAACCAACTTCTTGAATCCATCCCCAAACCACCAATAACACAACCAAATCCCAAGAACCACTTAAATTGCATCCAAATCATATATCAAATGCTAAACCTCCCAAGCAACAATATAGTGCTTGATAGGACAACATGGACCGTCATGACACCTAGAGAAGCTCCAGAACAACTCACTATAACTCCAAAGATGTACTAGTCTCCACTTTTCCATAAGCAAAAATATGTCACACTTTAAACTTTTTTGTGTTTAATTCACCGTTATGTAAGTATTCTTGAGGTCACCATATTCTAGTTAGTAATTTCTCATGATTTTCTAGTTATTTCACAGACAAGGCTTGAAAGAATAAATTCTCAAGTCAGTTTCTATTGTGTTTACCTAAATTTAATTCTTGAAGTTCTTTTTCACGCATCTCTACTTAAATTAAGGCTTTAGAGTGGCTCCTATCAGTTTCTAGCTCGTTGACTTTAAGATAATCTCCACAGCCCAATTGAGATGTTCTTTAGTGGTGGGGAATAATGGATAATGAGTTGAATCAATGATTTGAAGCTCCATTCCATCTTCTTGAAGCACATTGTTTGAGAAAATTTATATGTATTGTTTCACTAGATTTCTCTAGCTACAATTGATGCTATTACACTATGAATGGGCATTTATGTCGTTATGCTCTATTTCCTTTCTATCATGTCTACAAGTTTAGATTCTGGTGATATGCCAATATTCCATGTTAGTGGTCTATAGTAGTAGCACGTGATGCAAGGGCATCATCAAATTAGTCTCAAGTTTTGGGTTATAAAACTCAATAAAATATACCGAACTTCTAGAAATTGCGACTAGTTATAGGAATGTCATAAAATTATAATAAATACATTAAAATTGTAAGAATATTAGCCACCTAAATTTATCAAATTTTTAAATTAATCAAGTTCTAATTATATTGTTATTATTAGGGTTTATGAAATATAACTTATTAACTTGAAAATTTGTTAATGGCGACCCTATGTTTGGATCATCTCTGACTTTGGATTAGTCAAGTTAGGTTAATTAAAGAAAGGTATGTTGCATTGTCTTTTGATTCATTTTGAAAACTACTCTCTTATGACCAACTTATACATATTTATTTCAAAATCATCCAGTTTATAGGTTGTTAAATCAGTCGTGTATTGTATTTTGGAAATTAATCCTATATTGTCATTGGAACGTAGGAAATTTGTAACTATTTTTTGATATCTTGCTTTGTCCTCAAATTGTACCCTACTAATGCAATTGACTTTTTGTGTAAGAGAAACCTTAATGGAAAAGTTTTGATAATATTATCTCATATTATATCATATATGTTGAGTTGTCATGATTAGACCCCTTTTTGGGAACAACCCTATTTGGAACATCTTCCGGAACATCTTCCGGTAAGTTGGACTAAACTTAATATAGCCATTATATTAATGTGTTATGATGACTATCATAATGTCAGTTGTAGTGTCACTTTAGTTTGTTATGCATATTGTGGTTCTTATCTTTCATAGTGAACTCAGGTGGTGATGTCTATTCTTGGATAATTAGGTGGTGATACCCATTAACCACATATGTTTATTTGCCAAAATTGGGTGGTGATGCATGTTTTAGAGTAATTTGGTGGTGATGCCCTTTACTTACAAATGTTTGTTGTACATTGTGCTATTCATGCCATAAAATGTTTTGTTTATTTTGTTGCAATTCTAATATGATTTGTATGTTTTTTCATTGTTATGAATGATTTCTTGTTCAAGGCAAGATGTTGAGTTTCCCTTTATATAATGAACATCATCCTTATGTAGATTATTTTGACATACTCTTTGACAACTTTTTAGCTTATTTTTTATGGATAATTGTTATCTTATACGTTTTCCTCTTAAGATTCCATAATATTTTCTAATTAACTAATTAACATGCACATATAAGCTTTTCTAGATGTTCTCCATTTTCTTCTTCTTTTGTGGGGTTTGTTCACAAACCCTTAGGTGAAGGAAATAGAGAAGTTGTTATTGTGTTTGACATGTTGGATTCTCCACTTATCCGATTGAGCAATGAGTGATGTCCTCTAGGGTCTCACTCATGACAAGTATAGTATCATAGACATTTGATTAAATATGATTATTTTGATAAAATATCCCCTAGTTTGTTTATGTTAACCAATTTGCTTATGTATTTAACCTCCCCTTATGAAGACACTCTGACATGGTTGTGGAAGAGTCCATTGTTGATCCCAAGGGGACCACTTTGGGTTCTAGACACCCCAAAATTCCAAATTGGGATGCCATTGAAGAATTCACCCACGTAACCCTTGAAGCTCAAGCTTTTATGAAAACTAAAGTTTAAACTATGGTGGATCAAACTAACCCAACACCTTCTACTCCATCTCCAACATCATGCATTACTCTAGTGCAAGACTTAGTTCCACTCTTATATATACTTTCTTTTACCTTAGCAGTAAAGTTGGCTTCCTTGCTACTACATAAAAACTAAGGGAGTTTGGTCTCACCAACTTCATTACCATGCACCACACATACTTTAAATGTGAGAAAAAATTCCATATGGTAGACAAAGAAGACTATCATATCCTTACCACCAAATACACTTTTTAGGGCATGGTTTCCCTAAGAATCAAGATGGTTAATTTTATTCATGCATGTTTGATGGACCAACTCTCACTTGGTGGAATGGAATTTTCCAAACACATGACACCATACTAATGATGTAGGTATAGAGTATGGCCTTATTACGAGAGAATGAAGTTTAATTAGTTGACCTGAGGAAGAATGAAGCATAATTCTACCACATACACAAATTTTCCATGAATGTTATCATATACATGCAAAGGTTCCTTCTGTTGGAACTTTATGCCATATGTTTAGTTGAGGAGAGGTGCACCAACTTATTCCTTGAGGTCCTCAATTTTAATGTCACACATGCACTAGTTACCTAGAACCCCTAACCTTTTAGCATATGTTATCCAAGGATGAGTAGTTAAATCCTACCCTAGCTATTGAAACCCTAGCTCATAAATTATAAAAAATAAAATCCTCTAGTGAAGACCTGGAGAGTGATATTTGTGCTAGATACTACAAGAAGCGCACCCCCAGGAAATACCCTCCTAAACCACCATGGCCAGATTGTATGCCACATTTGTAGAGATCCTAGGCATATCCAAACTAGGTTTCATAAAATTCTAGGAGGAAAACATCAAAATAACAATAATGATGCACCTCCTAGGATTAATAATAACAAAAACAATGGAGGAAGATTTGATGAGGGGTGTATGGATCACTTCAATGCCGTGGATGGTAAAGAAGTTTAAGAAGAAAATAATGCATGTAAACTCTATCCTTTTTAGTTGACATGAATGTACATAATTTCTACCTTCTCTCTAGATGTTTGTTACCCCCTTACAGATTATAAATAGGATGATAGTGTGGTGACCGTTGGAAATATTGAATGACGATTCAGTTCACACATTGATTTTGGATCCACTTTTGTACTTTTACTAGTGTTATTTTTTGTCTGATATATGTTAAAGGAATCTTCTTTTTGATTTCCTCAAAATATTTCAATAACTAAGTAACCAGCTTATGAAGTATTTGATAATCTAGTAACCATATATAGGAGAAAAATATGACTGGTTATAGCAAGATACAAACCCTAGGTTTGAGATAACGACCAAGATGAAGTGGTTGATACATGAAAACTTCACCCTTGAAGTTGTTCAATTTAGATTTTTAGTATAAATGTTTCAAAGAGGGGGATGGTATTTCTTTAATAAGGAATGAATATCAATATTCCAAGGACAAAGTCATCTTTTAAGGTGGGAGTGCTTGAACAAACAAAAGCATGGAAATCTAAGCTTATAAACCCAAAGCAATGAAGTAGATGCCAATATTATTATTTTATAAGACACCCAAACAAGGTTTAAGTTGTACCCTTTAAACATATGGTCAGAAGTTAGAGGCAAAACTAAACCAAGAACCCTAGCATGCAGAAATGATGAATCTAGGCTGTGTGATACCTTAACATATACTTTGATGGCCTTAGTACCCTAAGGTTACTTAAGGGACATATTTCTATTCACATAACGATGACTATATGTTCCATGCTTCATTAGTAATCACCTTTGATGTTAAAAGTTGATAATAAAGGATACGATGGGTAATATAGTGGACCAAGTCCAAAACACTTATATAACTATAAGTCTATAATTGTATGGTTTGTATGGTTAACGGTAACTCTCACGATGTAACTAGTATAAAAAACAATCTAGAGATAATATGGGGGACGTATTCACATTGTTAATGATATAAGATAAGCCCTTTCCTATATAGGAGAGGTAGACACTAACGATAAACCTGAGGAAACTATATTGGATTGACTTACTTATTGGATTTTGACTTGTATGGGGTTATAAACACATGCCTATATTACATGACTTAATATTTCCTTTGAATTTCAAACCCCCCCAAAAGCTATAGTATGGGAGAATCACATGCCAAATATGGACATTGACCATATAGACTTTGAAAAAAAATGAAAATCTATAATAGATATAAATAGAAAGGAAGATAAGACTTTGCATGACATGTGCACTCCAACTGAATTATCAGACATGTGAACTCCCATAAAATTCTACATCTTGGAATTTGACATTCTTCTTGAAATTGATGATCATTATATTAGGAGGTAGACTTGGGAAAGTTGGAGCTTGTATCTTAGAGTGGAAGGTTACGAAATAAACTTTCACAGTGGTCTAAGATTGAGTCACCAATTAGGTGTTATCACAGTTGAAGCAGTTTCTTACGAAAGTTTATTATCAAAAGGACACATAATATTATTGACAAGATTCGTGCCACAAGAAGAATACATTGCAGTAGATGGTCAATGTGATTGACAAGGAACGAACAAGAAATCTGATACTTTGATTATGAAGATGGATGAATAATTTTCTACAAAGGATAGGTGCATATGATTAGCACACAACCAACTATACAGATCATTCAAGATGCTTTTAACATTAGATGACTAATGTGTTACTTGATTGGGATGACTAGGACGTATCCAAGGGTGAGAAATGCAGATGATGTAGCAATACAAAGAATCCTGAAACAAAAAAATGATGAATCATCATATCACCTTAACAATGTGTCGAAGAATACTAGTTAATCGAGACTGAAAATGTAAACAATGAGATTTGACATTATCCTTGAGATCTGACATCTGTATGCATAAATAACTTGAAGCTCCATGATAGTAGACAACTTGCATGAGATGTCTTTAGAGAAATTATTTTTATATTGACTATTTCTTTTATCTCCTGTCTCTTATAGACTATTAATCTCTTATATTACCCTCATACTCAAACTTATGTTATCATCTCCTTTATTTCTAGCGACACATCAACCACTTAGAGACAATGGAAGTGGTTGGGGTGAAAAAAAGACAAAGATAAACTCCCACATGACAAGGCTTTGATAGAAGTATAGGATATGAGTTGGGGGAACATGAATAATCTGGGAAATAATTTCATGACATGATGGAAAAAGTTTTATGTTATATCTCTCAACCACTATAAAAAGCTGAATTTCACATCATACTCGGGTTGAACATTGCACAAGACATTATGATTGAAGCGTTAAATGACACACTTGTTAGAGGTAGACCTCACACTTAAGAGAAAAATGACTTCATTCTGGGATAAGACATTTGGGAGTTGAATCCATGCCCCCTAATTTGTAGATCAAACTCTATTTATGTTCCTCTTATGATACCCAAATATTGC
Organism: Alisma plantago-aquatica; assembly: GCA_963693085.1. Classification (NCBI taxonomy): domain Eukaryota; kingdom Viridiplantae; phylum Streptophyta; class Magnoliopsida; order Alismatales; family Alismataceae; genus Alisma; species Alisma plantago-aquatica. Next base: position 1,046,663,530 of record OY856410.1, read on the forward strand.
GAAATTAACTGGCTAATTTTCACATACCAACTTGTTTTGATGTTCTCTATTTTGTTTTTTATTTGTGGGGTTTTGTTCTCATCCCCTTAGGTGAAGGAAATAGGGGAATGAACTTTTTCCCCATGACTTAAGTGTAGGTTACCTTTTGGAGATAGCATTGATATGACCAGGTTTCCCTTTGACCCATAATATCTTGTTTAGTTATCTAGTTTTCTTTAAAGTGGCTATACATGTGAGTCATGCACCTTTTTACTTGATAAATTATAATATTTAGATTGTTTATTTATGCTGATACAATTTTGGTGTTTTTAAGAAAAATCTTGAATAATGCAATATGCACCCCTTTGCAAAAAAAATTGCTATGGTGTTGGCACATGGGGTGTTCAACTCATTTATTTGAGTAATAAGGGATCCACTTAATAGGTCCTCCTCGTTACACCACCTCTAGTAACGAATAGAATTCTCTTACTAAGATTACTTTAAATAAATAAGATGTTATAAAAATACTTAGCCCCTTACACCTAAGACTAAACAAATATAACCACGATAAAGGAGTCAAATCACTTTGCCAAGATACTTTGTGAGGAGTTGATTGAAAACCCCAAAAACATACGGTTCGAATTTGAATTACATCATTAAAACAAACAACAATCAAGCATCGGGATCTTAAAACACAAAGATTCTAACTCATCAACGGTGGTCATCATATGAATAATACAACTTTGTGAAAAAAATCTATGGAAAATCATCTAATACGTAATTTTTACCTTCTAAATTCAAATTATATTATTGTGAGAGGAATAAC
>OY856410.1:1046669334-1046709334 GCA_963693085.1 Alisma plantago-aquatica
TACATAGCCAACCAGTCATTTCGTAAGCGACCCAGTCATTTCACATAGTGAACCGGTCATTTCATACAGTTTCCTATTCTAAATCATATTGCTATTCAATGCACGATTAATGCAAAACATGACATCAACACTAATCCTTGGTCCAAGCAAATTGACCAACGAATCGGACGGTTCATCTCATAAACCAGTCAGGTTGGACCAGTGAACCGATCGATTCACTATGTGAACCAATCATTTCAAACCCTGTTTCATCCATTGATCAACCAATGTAAATTCCAATTGACCTGACACTCCAACTGATCATTTCAACACTTGAAGTGGTCAGTTGGGAGTCCTGTCAGTCAATTTTGAACCTAACAATGATTGTATAGTTCTTTTGTCTCTAACATCCATATTGAACTCAAGGCATGAAATCTTCATCCTCTCAACGTTCAATCCATGTTCCTTGAACTAGAGCAGACTATCTGAGATGCATTGTGAGAACCCGTTATACTAAATGAGATTACTCAAAACATAAAACACAATCAATCACCAATTAACCACATACCCAAAAATATGGGTAAATTAAATCTGATTTCAACGTCAGCACCTGCTCAAAAACATTTGCATAAGAGCCCAACATCTTTCTTGTATCCATACTATGCTAAGAATTTGATACAAATTGTTCTATCGTCTTAGCCACAACATATATATATATATATATATATATATATATATATATATATATATATATATATATATATATATAGGAGAACAATAATCATATATGCCACACAAACAAGCATTAGTATGCTAACAAAAGTCTGATTTATTTGAAACACCATATCCAAACTTTTCCTCATCTGGATCTGAGAGTATAGGGATGACTCTAGGACACACTAGACATCTAATCAACTTTCTCAAAGATTTATTACTATAGCTCCTCTTTGCTGCCAAATGTTTATTTTCGTCACTTCTGATTACCTAAAAAAATGTGGCAAACCACAAGGGTGAGACCCATGTCCCAACAAGAGATATAACCTCCAACAATGCTTATTGATTACAACATTTTAGGTAATGAGACAGTTTGAGTAGTTTAAACATATATAACAAATAGGCCCAACAAAACTGATGATTAACAAAATACATAAAGGAGCTGATAACAATTATCATCATCAAGCTGACTATCATCATTTTCCTTATTAACCATATAAGAGATTCATTAGCATATACATAAATAGCATAAGCAAGTCTAGTAGCATATTATCTCTACTAACATGAATAAGTCTAACATCATAAGCATATCTAACAACATTAGCATGTCTAACAGTTTGAACATATGAATATCATAAGCAGAGTTATCAACATAAGCATGAGTATTTGCATAAGCATGATTAGCAGTATATGATTTCCAATTATAGAGGCATGGCTAGCATGCCAAACATAACTAACAACATGATATATCTAGCATCATAATTATAATCAATAGTAGCAGTATAGATATCAACATAAGCATGACTACTGTATGTACACATTTACAATCTTATGCATATCCACAACATAAGTATAATTACTATCTCTTAATTGCACTAAGCATCATCTTCATGTAAAGAGAACAAACAAGGGTTATCATCCAATGTGAAGCGTCATGCATAACCATAAATAGATATGCTATATGGTTGTATTACATCTTTTATTATGCCCTGGGGAATTTGAATCGTACCATTCAAAGTCCAACTGACCCCTACGAAGGGCTATTCAGTTCTGTACAAGATCTAGGAGTGCTGATATCCTAAGATCTCTTCCCCTCGGCCAGTACAAGTAAAAAGGTAGTGACATATCAATCAAAGCTGCCACCACAGTGACATATAGTCAAGTTGCTAACCACTAGTCCGCCCTTGGTATATGTCACGACACTAGAAACTAGGGTATACAAACCCAGTCTCTGAGGTACAACTGCAGTTTTCCTCTAATCACATCATGTTATAATCACCGAGACATGACCGTAGCCGCTCTCAATCACATCAGCTGTATGAGGCACATGGCACTCCATGATTAGAGTTGCACTTGATTAGTTATGCCAATTGGGTGAATTAAGGCTGCATCAAACAAGTGGACATACAAATCCTAATTCAATTCTAGCAAGCATATAAATATCACAACTTTGAAAAGATATAAAATGTGTGAAACATAATTTCTCATCTCATCATCACATGGTACTATTCACTTGCCATTCATGAGACCACACTAGTCATCATACTATCACAAGATATAAATCCTTTTCACAATATCTTAGGGTATAAACCCTTATCAACATAAGAGGATTACACCTCATTCAGGGCTCAACCATTCCCAAAGGTCATTAAGGCCATCATACTATTCCCTACAAGATCATCATTATCTTTGCATGCCTTATAACAAGGCTCAACAACATCACTTACATATAATACACCAGATTAGCACAATATTGCATTAATGAGCTAGGAGATATTCATAAACAATCATAGCAGGGTTATATTAACATTAAGAACATTCCTTTATTACATCAACATGGAAGGAATCTAGATATGATTAACCCTCATCATATTCATAATGCACATGTTTCACATAAGCAAGTATCAACCATGTGGCTATGACAACCACCAATTAACACATTAAGGTTATGATCATGTTAAGGAGGTTATTTCACCATCATGCCATCATATAAGAATGTTAAACATGAATACTTATCTTTATCTATTTGCATTAGAGTTAGGTTCAACAAGATAAATTATATTAATGTTACTAATCAACACTCATACCCGAACCCTAACTCACGACATCCCCATTGGATCATATATGCATAAGGTGAAGCATCACCATCACATTCCATATTATTCTCAAGTATGAAACCACACATAAATCAAGGTGTAACCATTGTGTTATATCATACTAGGGTTTCAACAACAATGACATAGTACTTCATGATTGTATTAGACATTTAAGGACTATTCATACCCAATTACCATCATTTAGTTATATTAAAGCTAGGTATAACATGATATACCTCATTAGGGTTACATATCAACACAATATGATTATCATCCCTTCTATTCATATGAGTGAATAGGTAAGACTACCTTATTAAGGGTAACCCTCCATTTGTTCCATCATCATTCAACCCATATCACCATACCACAATGTCACCCAGAACCATTGGATGTTTAAAAGGTAAGACCATTGGTTGTTTACATAAGTAAACACCTTGTAGAAAACACCTATGAAGTCCTTGATTTGTTCTCTATAAAGATTCAACATCTAACCCTAGACATTCCTTGATTAACAACACAAAAAGTTCCACTGAGAGTAGGGTAAAACCCACAATTGACTGTTCATTTAAAACAAGCCATCCATTGTCAACAAGTAAGCTCCTTAAGTTGATCATATAAAGGAAACCATCTAAATCATATTATTAGGACCAACATATTACATTAGCCATCATTCCACTTTATTAGAGGAATAACTATTATATCTTGACCATTGGGTCAAGTTCATATATTAAAACCATCAATTACAGTATAGGTCTGACCATTGCATCAAGTTACCCAAGAAACCATTGTTCTAAGGCTTAATTGATGATAAAACTATATAATTAACTCACCATAGGTTTAGGAGACCTGATCCACCATAATTAGTGACCATTAAGTCACCATAGGTTGTTAGATCAACACTATATTCATTAATCAACATCAAATATCAAACTAATATCACCATTGATTGATAGCAATATTAGGGTACTTAGTTGTTAATCACTAGGCTTATAATTAGGCCAAAACATGACCTAAGGGGGTGAACATCAGTTGACACCCTTGGTTACCACCATCCATTGTCATGAAGACAACACCATAGGGTTGTTGCAATGGTACCATCATCGGGTCATGGGTTTATAGAAGAAATCAGCTTAAACCCTAAAATTGACCATTGGTTGATAGGTGCTTAGCACCATAGGTTGTCAAACCAACCTGATACAAGTCATATTGTACCTTAGGAATAATGTAAACATGATCATAGGTTCATATATAACTGAAATCAGAATAGGGAACATTATAAAAATCGAAATCCAAGTCAAGCATAGCTTTTTAGAGCATGGATCATCATTTTCAAGCAAGAACATGATCTAGAAAGCTTATGGTAAGCAATAAATGTGGAGCAAGTTATAAAACTTGCCTCTAATGAGAAGACGAAACCCCACACAGAAGAAATCTCTAGTAGGTAGGGTAAAAAATCCAAGCATAAACTATGAACTCGTCCATCTAGCACCTTTCTTCATCAAATGAGCAAACCCTAAGCATAAGGAGCAAGAAAGGTAAGGTTTTAGAGCTTTAGAGCAATTTCTACCATGGAACAACAAGGTTATGACTTGGAGGAAGGTCTAAGGAAGTATAAGAGTAAGAGAAATAGAGAAGGAAGGAAGAAAATAACTTGCCTTGGTCTAAATCCCTAGATAATGACCTTGGAAACCCTATGTAGGGCTAAATGGAGCTCTAGGAGACCTTCTTCTCCAAAAAGAGGTTGTCTTCTACCTTAGAGCACTTGGTTCCACATAAAAATAGAGTAGAGTCATTAATCCAGGTTATAGGAAAGAGAAATCAAGTAAAGTTTCGTACTTGGGCAAGCAAGAGGTAAATATAGCCCATGGATAAGGATGGGAGCAAGCATGAGGTGTAAAAGTTGCTTCCCCATGTGTCTATGGCCTTAAACTATTAAGAATATACAAGCACACACACAATAAGCTCCACCACCATACATATAGACCTTCTTAGCTTTCCTTTTTTGAATTTCCCAGCCAATCACATAATTCATTAGTTGATAGCTACTAAAGGTAGCTCATCCGTGAAGGGGTAAACCCTAAAATACCCTTAGAGAAAACACCTTCAAACCAAGGATTAAATAGGTGCCACATGGCTCAAAAAGCTCAATAATGATGATAAAATATCCAAGGAACACAATGCAAGTGACAAATTGCAAATAAAACCTCTAAATTGGGTAAATTGCAAAAAAGTCCAAAATGTGCATAAAATTACATAACTTGCTCAAACAATGTCCAAATTGGACCTAATTTGAAACTTAAGCTTGTATTACGATTTCAAAGCATATAACAAGGTTATATTAGGGTTATAAGAATTTAATTATGGTAATTAAGCTTATTTAACTCATTAAGCAAGTTTAGGGGCCTTACACGCATGTGAGTTCACATATCACATTTTGAATCACATGAGTATGGTTGTAAATTTCTCAGTCTCACTTATCAAGTGGTCTGGATATAAATATCCTATAGGAGGGAAAAATCCAATCCACATCACTTACACTCAATCCCCATGTGTCATAGTGCACCCGAGCATCACCTTTATGGCAACCCTTATTCAAGATCACGGTGGATGATATCAAAGTACATGAATGACATGTGATGAATGTAGTGACTTCAGGTCTAAGAACCACAATCACCACTATCAAGATGAGATATGATTCTGACTACCATTCCATGGTCTCCGTGTATCACTCTCATGGTGAGTCTGTGTGATATACTATTCTCTAACATGTACCTATGTGCTTGACTTGTAATCACATATCATGACTAATGAAACTCTATCATCAATCAACACACACTCTAGTATTATGTATGACAATTGTCTATTTTTCTTCCACAAAATATCTAACTAGGGACATAACAAGAATGTACATACTCTTAACATTCGTATGATCTCATTGTTCAAGTCACTCACTTGAAGACATACATCATCGAATAACATCATTCTTTAGACATCTACAATGTATGTGTCATCATCTCACATTGAGACAAACATAATAGATGAAATTACCTTTATTATTATCAAATCAGGTATCTAATGTCACATTCCAATCATCATATGATTGGCGCTGTGGGCATACATACCAACACTTGGTTAGTACGAGTTTGTTGTTGTGACATAATAGTCAAACTACAATCAGCATAGTCCGCCCTGGGTACACATGCCATGATACTATAAATAAGGGTATTAAACCCTAATATTCGAGGTACGACCACAATTGAGGTCATTGATACTAAAAACAAGGGTATATATTATATATATATGTATATATATGTATATATATATACATATATATATACATATATATATAGTTATCAGTGACATGAGGTCAAACCATTGGTGACATCTCTTGAGCTACTACAACCCTAAGCATTCTAGGATCTGATCCTTATCAATGACATGATGTCATCGTGACATGATTTACTCCCTTGTTTCGATATGAAAACTTTATATCTCTTGAGGTTTACTAATGTCTTCTTTAGATTTACCACTTGAATTTCCTTTCTCTTACTTAGCCATTCAGATATATTACTTTCTTAATTTATTTTTCTAGGGTTTCATCATCATATTATGCGTCATTAATACATTTGATGGATGTCTTTACCATGGTGGTTATGCATAATATATAATTCATTTTCTTATCACTTCATTCCCACACTACTCTCATTAAGGAATATATAAAAGAGAAGATGATTTTAATATTAAAAATTCTAATCTTAGAGTACTCACTCAACACACTTCTCCTATCTTGTTTTATTAGTTATCAATAGGGAAACTTGACTAATTAGAAATTCCTTGAATCTCTTCTCTCTTTTATAATCTATATTACTCCATCATGTTTTAAACCCTTCTTTGATTTCCACCATCCTCTTATTGTATGATACTCTTCTACACATTATCTTTAACTTCTACTTATCTCTTATGATCATACTGCTCATTCACGTGTATCATTATGTATTCCATATTGCACTTTTTTTTAAATTTTTTACTAATGTGAACTTGAAATTCTAAATCAACATCCTCCCTACCAGTTTTGTATTATGTTTATTACTTATATGCTCTTTGTTTCAAATCTACCAACTGATGTAGAGGTCAAACATAGTTTCTCTTTCAATAAATCTGTCACGTTATGCATACAATTTACTTTTATATGACTTGTTCATTTGTTTAGCTAAAATTTTGCCCTTCTTTGGAAAACTAGTTCCATTTCATCACTAACTTATTAATTATATTTTATGGAAACTAGGTTGTGACTCTATCGAGACTTTGAATAAAAAGGTAGTAAGAATGAATGCATTAGAGTTCATAATATAATAGACACATTCCAAGCTTTTTATTATATCATGTAACCCTCTTTCCTAATCAAAGTCATCATCTATAACATTTCTCTTTGTTTCATTTGAGTTTCTTATCATAGTCTTATTATTTATATGTTCATCTACTCTTCACTTTAATTATTCTAAAGACTCTTCACTTCTATATACTATTGTATACTTAACTATTTCTCCTATTTTCCCTTTGTTTTAGAGTACATAAATGCATTTTACTCAATTACGTGATCATTCCTCATAATTTATTCTTTCAATCTTGGCTTCTATGTAATACTGATAATTAAGCCTTATTCCCAACCTTATGTTATTTTCATTTGTTTCAAACTGAAGAAAGTATCTCAATTAGTTATATGATCCAAGTCTCTTTATCCATTCATTCTTATCCATTTTGTTAGTTACATACTATCTGTCTCTAGTATCTATATTCCCTCTTCCTTCATTCCCAATTTAGGGTTTCTTACCTGAGGCCCTAAAGCTAGATCTTAGATATTAATTCCAACTGATTCCAAGTTATTCTCATCTTTCCCTTATATTTCAACATCTTAGTGTATGTACATACTCATTACATTATGAGATTACATCTCCATATATTAATTACTATTATTAAAAAAATAAGAGTCATTAGATCCCAATAATGCATCCTGCTAGTCGGACCAAGATGAACATGCAGTCCTGAAGCCAAGAGCTACTCAGGATTAACCAACTCCTATTCATCTCAAACATGTGGAAAGAATATCCACTTAGGGTAAACTCATTTGAACATAACTGTTGGTCTACTTGATACAATGAATATAAACAATAACTAATGCAACTTCATGATATACAGTAATCTAAAAGAACCATATATATTCTACACGCGCTCTAAAAAATATATTCTACAAGCTGATAACCTAAATTCAAATATATAAAAACATTTCTATCAATCTTAAATCAAAACAATATAAAATAAAAGTTGTATCACATTCTATCTTTATGCTCTTATCCTTCTAACCCTAAAATTTCTAGGGTTTCTCTATAGTGCATCCTGCCTCTACATACTTGGCCAGGGCATCCAGAGAATAATAGACAGAGTGGCTTGACACTGGTCAACTGAAGTATTCAAATATCATGCCAGGGTATCCAAATACTCAGACCTCCCAGAGATATTGACATATCACCTCCTAACTTCCTCACTTATGACTCTGACTTACTATCCTAATGGTCCCTAACGACTCAACCTAAGCTATGATACCAAGTTGTTACACACACATCCCACAATTACCACCAATAATGGGATTAGGGCATAAGTTGAGCATTAAACATAATATAAAGGTCACCCTCAACTTTTTCTTTGATTTCAAACTCTTTATTTTGTCACATTCAATCACATATAATAACTTTGCAAGGGAAATATAATTTGATGTCAATAGTAAAGATACATATCTAGACATTCATTCTATTTCTCACCCTTCCACGTACACACAACGGGTTAATAGAATACATTCCCTATTGTTAAGGAAATAAATTACCCATCATCATTTACAACTCTCTCACTTCTGCTCAAGGACTAGAGTGACATGGATTGACTAAACTTGACTAGTCTGTTACTTGACTCATGTGGCAGATCTATTCTAGCATTGATATTCTTCATATCCACATGATTATCCCTAAAAATTGTAAGTAGAGGGGTGAATCTATTCACTCTGCGAATGAGTACTTCAAAGAAATAGTTTAAAGCACTTAGATATTCAGAAATGTGTTATTTGAGCAACTGAATATAAAATAAAACAATGATGAGCTATAAATGAAATAATGTTTCACAAACATATAATTCACATGATTTCTCTATGTAAGAAAAAGGAGTAAAGTAATATTGCATATATTTGAATAATCTCAAAGGTAACTAGTTAATCAGAAACATACAAAGAATAATTGAATAATACATACACTTGATTAGCCTCTCATTCATTTTATTATGCCCTAAACCCACACGAGCTATACCACAACATGTGAAAGAATCACAAAAGCTACAATCACACTGTACAAGGCTTAGAAACATGTCTGGGTTCCCAAGCCTATCTCTCAAGTAAGTCCCAGTCTGCAGTGGGCCTTGGCATGTCTGCCTCTCGGCAGCTAATGGGAGTGGCTCAATATCTTAGACTCCACCTCTCAACTTGGGTACTCAAGTGGGGAGTCAAGCCCTCAACCTAGATGTGCGCCAGTGGACCTACCAAAGATGTCCACTGATTGCCACAAGTCATAACTCAGGTACCACCAGAAGCCTCGATTGGTGTTGTATGCCAATCATTTAAGGAGTCTACCCACACTGGCCTAGACCCCAGCAACCCAAAATGATGTGCTTACCTTGACCTACATGAAACCTTCAGTATAGAAGCACATTTCCTCCTCACAACATAGGCCTCATGTGAAGGATTCTACAGTGTTCAAGGATCTAAATGTCTAATTAACTCTTTAAATTCATCGTTCAATCATCACATCAACATTTCTTACTTTAGCTTTGTAAATAGTTCATTTTGTCGATCATAGGTAAAATGTAGCACAAACTGAACTATTGAACATCACCACATATCATATCGAGAAACACTAATATCACAATACTTGATTCACTTAATACCCTATCCTTAAGTTTTCATTTGCCTCATTCACTTATCACTTGACTCGCATAAGAATTTAATGTGCCATAAACATTCACTGAATAAAGTTTGCTCTCAGCAGTTCACATATAAGTAAACATATATATAAAATCTTGTAATGAACTGAACTAGGGTTTTCATGCCATTCATTGAAATATCATGCATCAAGAATAACCTCAAACAAATTAATTTGTGATAATAAAATTATCATATCAAGTGAACTTCATAATGTTTATTTGCAAAATTCCAACTTTCCATTCATTTATGATTTCACCCTCTTTACTCTGAAGTAAACACTTATCGCATCAAATGAAATCCAAGATTGTATTTGACATATATGTACTCCACATTCAAATAAAACAATCATTCATAACAAAGAGATTCAAATAGGCAAACTTCATTATTCAATTATACAACAAATCTCAGACATTGTCGAGAACCCTAAATTTCAATATATTCTTATAGCCTCTGCAATTACTTTAGAAATTCTCATATAGATGGATTGTGTCCATTTATAATATGATTTTATCATATGAAATTCATTACAATGGAGAAATAATCCATTTCATACCATCTTACAAAAAGCTAGATAAAAAAAGGTAGTTTAGGGTTTGTAGCCGCAAACAAAGCAATTGAAGATCATTAATGATTTAACTCATTTTCATGAAATCTATTATTTAAAGGAATACCCACTCACCCTAATGTGTGGAAACATCTTAAAAACATAGAATATCTCTAAAATTCTCGAATCCATGTCAAAACACTAGCAAATCACCGTTTCTTCTTCCTTTCAACTCAGAAACCCTAGGAATAGAGATGTATAGAGAAAGAGTGAGAAAAGGGGAAGATTTCATATCATTTCAAATCAAATTAGAGATGGTATGGAATATTGACATGTGAGAGAATATTTACCATAAAAGGCTATATAAAGAAGCTACACCTACTTGGTTTCATCAAATATTAGATAGTAAAACCCGAAATCAACAATTCCACCACTTTCTCCTCTCAACCCCTAACTCTCCCTCTCTCTCTTTAGGATTTCGTTTCTCTAGAATGAACCATAAATTATTAGAGATCCTAATGTTTAGGTTGATCTAATAGAGAAAATGAGGTACTTGGGTAATTTTTAAATTGACCCCTCACTATACTTTCTCCTATTTTAGCTGAATTTTTCTGTCATAAACATGTTACTGTAATTCATCTACTAAATAAGTCTAGACTCATCCAGAAATTATGTAAATTTATAGTGATATCTGATATGTAATTTTAGAGCTCTAGTAAATTTTTTAGATCATTACAATCTACCAATAAATAACTAAAAATCAAGTACGATGATGCTAAACAACAGTCTATACCATGGTCGGTCGAAATACTATTCCACCGAGAAACACATTCAAAGAAAATCTAAATATTTAGAAATTTTTCAATAACATTCATGATTGAGGTATAAATATCATATATAAAATTTAATTAAATCTAAGTTACATAGAAAATATGAAATATCATTTATCATACTACGATCATGATCAAGTTCCATATTCATGTACTATAAAAACCCTAATTCTGGCGATTAGGGTTTACACTTCTCAAACCCTAATAATTCAAATTAAAATCATGATTATAGATCCTTCTTAGGTTTGAAACACAATAATTGAGTTACTATCATTAATCAAGTCTAAACGATGTTCAATCTAATTAAGCGTGTAATCATTCATGTAAACTCTAGTTTACAATCAAGCTCAGATGTATTCATAACAATTCTCCCCACTTAAAAAGTTTCATCCCCAAAACATAAATACACAAACAAAGTAAGTTCAAGGTTTCCTTTAAACATCTGAAATTTTATATCTCACTATTATTATATTCCTTTTTGAATATTGTCTTCAACATTGATTCATTTATTTCTCTTCTAATCACAATAAATTAAAACAAGGCTTCTCAATGATAGCAAAAGAATTTTCTATATTACAATCAATAATAGGAAGGATAAAGAGAAATCAACCATTTTCAATCATATATTACTCTCTTGAGGTGTTTCCTCAGCATTGGGAATCCCATCCAACTATCTCAATTTTTATAGTTCAATTTGAACTGTTGTTCTTTATCACATCAGAGTTACTAAAGAGAGTTCACTCTATCATTTTGAAGTTTACTATTGTGCTAGTCAGATGTCAAAGCACTCATAAGTTATAAGAATCTATTTAAAAACAATTGTACATCACTGAGCTGGATTACCAGTATGCATGACTAAAACCATATCACACTTTTCAATTTGTATATTGCTCACACATGTACAACTAAAATCATATCTAAAACAAATTTACATCCCTTGATATACCTTCAACAAATTTAATTTCTAAAAACAAATTCATGTATTACTAAAAGCCATTTGTTTTCTCTAATTTCTCTTTTTATTCATTACTACTTGCTTCTTCTTACTTATCTTTCTCATTTTGTTCATATAGATTAAACATCCCTAACACTGATACATTCAAGATAAGAATAGATTATTCATCATTCTTACTATCACTATAAGAACTTATTTTAAATTACTCTTTGATCATGTTGCACTTCTCCTTATGTTCAAATCACATTTCCTAAGTTTCAAATCTAATTATTATTCTCCATTATTGGTCATATCCATGTTGTTCATCCATCTTTCTCATTTTCTACCTTTAAACCCTAAATTACTTTCACTGCTAATTTTTTCTCATAATTCTGGTCTCAAGATTTTATTTTATAATAAAGTTAGCACTCAAGGTCAAACCACTAGTGACATCCCTTGAGCTACTGGAACGCTAAACATTCTAGGGTACGATCCTTATCAATTACATGATGTCATTGTGACATAAATTTTACACCCTTATTGTGATATGGAAACTTTAGCCCTCTTGATGTTTACTAAAGTGTTGTTTAAATTTATCACTTGAAATTCCTTTCTCTTACTTGGCCATTGAGATAGATTACTTTCTTATTTTAATTTGATAGGTTTCATCATCATATTATGTATCACTAATACATTCAATTGATGTCTTTACCATGGTGGTTATGCATTATATAGAATTCATTTCATATAACTTCATTCCCACATTTCTCTCATCAAGGAAGATATAAAAGAAAAGATGATTTTGATATTTAGAATTATAATCTTTACGTACTCACTCAACACACTTCTCCTGTATAATTTTATTCGTTATCAACAAGGATATTTGGATAATTAGAAATTCCTCAAATCTCACAACCTCTCTCTTTTGTAATCTATATTACTCCATTATGTTTCAAACCCTTCTTTGATTTCCATCATCCTCTTACTGTATGATACTCTTTCACCCATTGTATTCAACTTCTACTTATCTATTATGATCATGTTGCTCATTCACGTGTATCATTATGTATTCCATATTGCATATATTTCTTTTTATCTTGTTATTAATGTTAACTTGTAATTCTAAATCACCATTCTCCCTACTAGTTTTGTCTTATATTTATTACATTACATGTTCTTTGTTTTAAATCAATCAACTCATTCAGGGGTCAAACATAGTTTCTCTTTGAATCAAGCTGTTATGTTATGCATACAAAGTTACTTTTATATGAATTGTTCATTTGTTTAGCGACACTTTTGTCCTTATTTTGAAAACTAGTTCCATTTCATAACTAGGAAGTTATTAATTATATTTTATGGAAACTAGGTTGTTACTCTATTGAGAATTTGAATAAAATGGTTGTAAGAATGAATGCATTAGAGTTCATAATATAATAGACACATTCCATGCTTTTTGTTATATCATGTAACCCTCTTTCCTAATCAAAATCATCATCTATAACATTTCTCTTTATTTCATATGAGTTTCTTATCTTAGTCTTATTTTTTTATATGTTCAACCACTCTTCACTTCAATTCTTCGGAAGACTCTTACCTTCTATATATGTATTGTTACTTAACTCTTTCTCCTATTTTCCCATTATTTTGGTGTACATAAATGCATTTTACTCGATTACATGATCCATTCCTCATAATTTATTTTTTCTATCTTAGATTATATGTAATATTAATGATTAATCCTTATTCCGAACCTTATGTTATTTTCCTATGTTTCAAATTGAAGAAAGTACCTCAATTAATTATATGATCCATGCCTCTTTATCCATTCATTCTTCTTCATTTGGTAAGTTACATACTAATTCTTATCTAGTATCTATATTCCCTCTTCCTTCATTCCCAATTTAGAGTTTCTTACCTAAGGCCCTGAAGCTAGATCTTAGATATCAATTCTAATTGATTCCAAGTTATTATAGTATTTCCCTTATATTTCAACATCTTAGTGTATGTACATACTCATTACATTATAAGATTACCTCTACATAGATTAATTACTCTTATAAGATTTATAAATAACAGTCATTAGATCCTAGTAACGCATCCTGCCAGTCGGACCAGGTCGAATCTACAGTCTTGAAGTCAAGAGCTACTCAGGATTAACCAACTCCTATTCATCTCAAACATGTGGAAAGAATATCCACTTAGGGAAAAATCATTTAAACATAACTTTTGGTCTACTTGATACAATGAATATAAATAATAACTGAAGCAACTTATTATATACAACAATCTAAAAGAACCATATATATTCTACAAGATGAAAATTTGAATTCAAATATATAAGAGCATTTTTATCGATCTCAAATTAAAACAATATAAAATAAAAGTTGTATCACATTCTATATTTATGCTGTTATCCTTCTTTACTTTCTAGTCTTCTAACCCTAAAATTTCTAGGGTTTCTCTCTAGCCCATCCTACCTCTGCATACTTGGTCAGGGCATCCAGAGAAGTATAGACAAAGTAGCTTGATACTGGTCAACCTAAGTATTCAAATATCAAGCCAGGGTATCCAAATACTTAGACCTCCCATAGCTATTGACACATCACCTCCTAATTGCCACACTTATGACTCTGACTTACTATCTTAATGGTCCCTGACTACTCAGCCTAATCTCTGATACCAAGCTATTACACCCACATCCCACAATTACCACTAATCATGAGATTAGGGCATAAGTTAAGGATTAAACATAATACAAAGCTAACACTTAACTTTTTAGTTGATATCAAACTCTTTATTTTGTCACATTCAATCACATAAACTAACTTGGCAAGGGAAATAAAAGTTTGATTACTCAAATTTGATCTCAATAGTAAAGAAAGATATCTAGACATTCATTCTGTTTCTCACCCTTCCATGCACACACAATGGGTTAATATAATATATTCTCTGCTATTAAGGAAACAAGTTACACATCATCATTTACAACCCTCTCACTCAAGGAGCTAGAGTCACATGGACTGACTGAACTCGACTAGTCTGTTACTTAACTCCGATGGAAGATCTACTCTAGCATTGATATTCTCCATATCCACATGATTATCCCTAAAAATTGTAAGTAGATGGGTGATCCTACTCGTTCTGTGAATGAGTACTTCAAATAAATAATTTAAAGCACTTAGATATCTAGAAATATGTTATTTGAACAACTGAATATAAAATAGAATAATAACGAGCTATAAAGGAAATATTCTTTCACAAACATATAATTTACATGATTTCTCTATATAAGCAAAAGGAGTAAATCAATATTTCCTATACTTAAATAATCTCAAAGGTAATTAGTAAATAAAAAACATACAAAAAATAACAGAATAACTACACACACTTGATTATCCTCTCGTTCATTTTATTATACCCTGAACCCACATGAGGTGTACCACAACATGTGAAAGAATCACAACAAGCTACGATCTCATTGTACAAGGCTTAGAAGCATGTCTTGGTTCCTAAGATATCTCATGAGTAAGACCCAGTCTACAATGGGCCTTGACACGTATGCCTCCTAGAGGCTAATGGGAGCAGTTGAATATCTTAGACTCCACCTCTCAACCTTGGTACTCAGGTGGGGATTCAAGCCCTCAGGATAGTTGTGCACCAGTGGACCTCCTGAAGATGTCCACCAATCGCCACAACTCATAACTCAAGTACCATCATAAGTCCTGGTTTGTGTTGGATACCAATCAATTTAAAGAGTCCACCCACACTGGCCAAGACCCCCCATCCCGCAATGATGTACTCTGGCGTACCAGAAACCACATGAGACTTCCAATCGGGAAGCACACTTCCTCCTCACAGCACAAGCCTCCTCTGAAGGATTTTACAATGTTCAGGGCATCTAAATGTCTAATTCTCTCTTTAAATTCATCATTCAATCATCACATCAACAATTCTTACTTTAACTTTGTAAATAGTTCATTTCATTGATCATAGGTAAAATGTAGCACAAATTGAATGACTAAACATCAACACATCTCATGCTGAGGAACATTGATATAAAAATACTTGATAAACTCAATACCCTACCCTTAGGGTTTCATTTTCCTCATTCACATATCACCTAACTTGCATAAGGATTTAATGCATCATAAACATTCTGAATAAAGATTTCTCTTAGCAGTTCACATATAACCAAACATATATATAAAACCCTGTAATGAATTTAACTAGGGTTTTTACACCATACACTAAAATATCATGCATCAAGAATAACCTTGAACAAATGAATTTTTGACAATAAAATAGTCATATCAATTGAATTTCATTATGTCTATTTGCAAACTTCCAACTTTCCATTCATTTAGGATTTCACCCTCTAGACTGATAAATCAAGCAAACGCTGATAACATCAAATGAAATCTAAGATAGTATCTGACATATATGTACTATGCATTTAGATAAAACAATCATCCATAACAAACATATTCAAATCGACAAACTTCTTTATTCAGTTATACAACAAATCTCAGACATAGTCGAGAACCATGGATTTCAATATATTCTTATAAACTCTGCAATTACTTTAGAAATCCTCATTTACATAGATTGCATACATTTCTATGATTTTATCATCTGAAATTCATTACAAAAGAGGAATAATCCATTTCATATCATATTACAAAAAGCTAGATCAAAAATATAGTTTAGGGTTTTTAGTTGCATACAAAGATATTGAAGATTATCGATGCTTTAACTCATTTTTGTGCAATATATTGTTTAAAGGAAGTACTTACTCACCCTAAGGTGTGTAAACACCTTAAAACACAACCCATCTATGAAATTCTTGAATCCATGTCAAAACCCTAGCAAATCACTAATTTCTCTTCCTTTGGAACCCTAGGAATGAAGATTTATAGAGAATGAGTGAGAAAAGGGGAGGATTTGATATCATTTGAATCAAACGAAAGGAGGGATAGAATCTTGACATGTGATAGAATATTTACCATAAAAGGCTATATAAAGAAACTACAGTTGATTTTATCATATCTTGTATAGTGAAACCATTGATCAACAATTCCACCACTTTCTCCTCTCTAACCCAAACTCTCCCTCTCTCTCTCTCTCGGATTTCATTTCTTTGGAATGAACCATGAATTTTGAGATCTTCTAGTTTGTTATATTGATCATATATAGCAATTAAGGTGCTTGGGAAACTTGCAAATTGACCCCTCACTATACTTTCTCTTATTTCAACTAAATTTTTTTGTCATAAAAATGTTACTATAATTCATATACTGAATAGGTCTAGACTCATCCAAAAATAATGTAAATTTAGCATGATATCTGATATATAATTTAAGATCTCTAGTAATAATTTTAGATTATTTTGAGCTACTAATAAATAAATAAAAATCAAATACAATGCTACTAAACAATAGTCTACACCATGGTCAGTCGAAGTATTGTTCGACCGAGAAAACATGCAAATAATAAATAAATATTTTAAAATTGTCAATAACATGAAAGATTTAGTTATACATATCATGTCCAAAATTTAATTAAATCTAAGTTACATAGAAATATGAAAAAGCAATTACCATACTACTATCCTGATCAAGTTCCATATTCATGTACTATCAAAACCCTAATTTTGGCGATTAGAATTTACACTTCTCAAACCCTAATAATTCAATCTAAAATCATGAATATAGTTACTTCTTAGTTTTGAAACATTATAATTGAGTTACCATATTTAATCAAGTCTAAGCTATGTTCAATCTAATTAAGAGTGTAATCATTCTGGTAAACCCTAGTTTACAATCAAGCTCATATGCGATCATGACAATTTTTCCCCACCTAAAAAGTTTTGTCCCTAAAACATTAATGCTCAAACAAAGTACATTCAAGGTTTCCTTTAAATGCCTGAAATTTTATATCACACTATTCTTATATTCCTTTTTGAATATTGTGTTCAACATTGAGTCCTTTATTTCTCTTCTAATCACAACAATTTAAAATAAGGCTTCTCAATGATAGAAAGAAAATTTTTGTAAAGAAGTGAAATCAATCCACCTCTCTACTAATAACAATGGTAAACAAAATCCAATTTAGATAGCAGTGGAAGATAAAATTTTGACTATATTCAATTCAAATAAAGTGTACATAAATTTTTTCCCAATATGGGTGTACATGCTTTATACAAAATGAGGATCTAAGTAGAGGGAAATCTAGACTACTCCACTTTTGTCTCCAAGAAACATATCCATCAGCTAAGTCCATGGCAACGCTAAGATTTTCATGCTTTATCCATCACCTTTCTCAACATCTGGGTGGTTGGGAAAGCACCCAGAAAAAGGGAAAAGAAAACAAGGTATGTGTCACTAAACTATACTAAAGGTGACAAGATAATTATAACAAGTAAATCAGGCTAGGGATTCATCGTAATATGAGACATCAAGAGTATGAGGCTTTAAATAAGGAAACTTGCTAATAACAAATGTAAATAAAGGGTTTGCATGTAAATTAATATGTCTACTTAAGTAAGTAGGGTTGAGGAACCTACCGAACCTCTAACCTTAGGTGAGGGGAGAATAAGACATTCCCAGTCACCTAAAATATTATGGGGAGAAATACACACATTCCCCTAGGGCGATTGTATACATGCCATCTGTGGGTGGTTGTACATAAGTACCTCTACTTTAAAATTAAATAGAACATATAACTACATGCTAGCAAAACAGTTATGGCAAGATTAATCAAATATTAACATAACATGGCAATGAGGTATAAAAATCCAAGCAAGATAATACTACAACTAATTTTGAGGCATAAATAAATTAGATTTCAAGAATCATGAATTTGGTCAGATTAAGCCTCATTTAGGGAACATGGGTAATGGTATAAAATTTTCCCAAATGAAGGGGGTAGATGTACATACATAGCACATACATAAATATGGTTTGCACATACCTCATAATTAAAGTCATATTAACCTCTTTTCCAAACCTTTAGTTGAAATCAAGGTCCACTTGTCCTATTTCCAATTTCATATTCATGTATTAGAATAATATATATACATTAAAGAGTTGAAATCCTAATATATGAAATTTTTACACAAAACCTCAATTCAGACCTCAAAAATATCACCAATGACTTAGTTAGGTTTTTCTGATTAAGAAAATATATAATTTTGCATATATTGGAGTTATGAAGGTTAAAGTGTATTTTTGGTGATTTTTAGGTATTTAATTCATTTTCTAAAAACTCTTATCAAAAAAACTGAAAACCAATACTTGGAAATATTTTTATTAAAAATAAAATATTTTTTTGAGTTAATAACATATTTTATTTTAATTTTTGGACAAACGAATCAAAAGTTATGAATTATTGAAAATCGACCAATTAGAAATCAACACATCGTCAATTTTTAACATAAGATCATGAGTTTTAAGCATGTAATAAGAAATATATGGGAAGGAAGTTATGAAGCTTACACCTAGGGAAGATAATAAAGTCCAAACAGAAAGGATCATGAGCTTATAAGGTCTGGTTGCTCCAAGCTTAGCTCCTTTCTTGAACAAAGATCTCCTTCTCAACTTAGAGGTGATAAACCCGAGAAAAAGAGCATGGAGATGACATGTTTTAGGGTTCTTAGTGGAGTTTTATCATGGAAGGTCATGATTTCGATCTGGAGGAAGGTGTGAGAAATACTATCAACATGAAAATAGGGAAGGAAAGGAGGATTCTTACTAGTTTTGGTTTAAATCACCAAGGAGGAGCTTAAGAAACCCTAATAGAGCAATTTGGAAACCATATGAGCCTTCTTCACCAAGGTAGGCCCCCTTTATTACCTTGGGTCAATAACTTAGTGGCCAAAAACAAAAGGAACTATTCTCTAAGATAGAGGAAAGAAAAGGAGACCAAGATTTTCGAATTTGTGAGTTGGGAAAGGGGTATGTATGGCTATTTATAGAAAAAGTTCAAGCATGAGGTGTTTTATGGGACTTTCCATGTGTCTTTAGCCTAGGGCTTCATGGTTTTGTAAGTGGACACCTCATGGAGGCTCTAAAATATCTAAGGTCAGTTTTTGGACATTTCTAGGCCATCCCAACCGACCTCCATAAGGGAAATAACCTCATTGGTCGATGGCTTCTAAAGACAAGCTCACTTACAAAAAAACCCTGAAATGCCCTTGGAAAGCAATACCATCAAACCAAGGTGAAACTATGTTCTCCCATGGTTTTAGAATTCGAGAATGATAAGGTGGTATCTAATTATTATAATATATGTGATAATTTTCAAAGAAAACCTCCCAATTGGGTAAATTGCATAAAAGTCCATAATGTACCTAAAATTGCATAACTCGCACAAACAACATCCAAATTAGACCAAATTTTATCCACACGTTATATTTGATGTGTAGAATATTAATTTGCTATTATTTATATATTTTGAAGTTATATAATCATATTATTTATTACTTATGCCTTTTTACTCATTTTCTCTCTCCTAAACTTATCCTAATATTTCAAAGTTATCCAAATTAGATGAAATTTGACATGTAGGCTAATTTTGATATGTAGATTTTGAATTTGAAGTTTGTTTCCTATTTCGAGACTTCCTATATATATATATATATATATATATATATCGTTTTTACTGAATTGCATACGAATCAACCGTGATATTGTTACATTTGTATCATAATGATACAAATATATTAAATAATTGGTCCTATCATATATGATAGTTAGCATGAAAAAACTTGGAAAAGGTCGATGGTTTTATGTTATAGTTAGGAATCCCCAAACATATGATACTTGTTAAATTTTAACTATCCTTGAGGAACGTGCAACATTTGTACTCCCCCATTAGCAAGAAAAACGGAATAATTTGATGACTATGGAAGAATGTTTGAAGGAAAAGATAAAAAGAATGGTATACAAGACACAAATATGCTTAATTGTGTAACTTTATTTTCATGAACTCATTTACTAACATTAAATTATATATTATATAATGGCACTTGTATAATAATGGTATTAACTTTTTTAGCTCAACCCCATCTTACATAATCATTAGCCAGCGAATTTGTTTAAAATCTTGGCATTCTAAAATAGTAACTATCTCGCACATACGTGCGGAATTTGTTCGACATCATAGTCATCATGGAGCTCCGGATAAGTGCACACTAGAAATATGGGAACGTTTAGGACCATATCTTTGGTATGAACTTAACTAAGTATAGGTGAATTTTTATATAAGACAAAAAAATATCTAAACAAAAAAACATGTTTTGATGAAGAAAAATGATTCTATATTGAAATAATAAATTGTTAATCTTATAATATGAAAACATTACTATAGATATGACATTTTGTGAGATCGATGTTGTTAGTGGTGTTCTTTGGCCAATTTCTCACAATCAAATAGTCTCAAAACCATATGATACTTCATAATTTTCAAACTAACATTTGAAATATTTAGTGTGTAAAATGTAGTAAGTTACATGAATATACCTATATAAGGATCAATGCAGAATAACAAGAACCAAAGAGAAATTTTCTAATACATAAAATCTTAAAATGATCATCAATCGTACAGACTCACCATCTAAGTTCCAAACTGATGTTAATTTCTATTTTTATGTACTAGAGAACACTCACCAATAAATGTGATATATGTAGATAGATATATAAATATATAATGTAAATATATATATACATATAGTTGACACTCAATTATTTACACCTTGAGAAAATCTTTGTCATGAGAAAAGAGTATATGAGATCTACATGGCCACACCAATTTGTCTACATCACTAAATAATTGTGGTTGTGTACACCACATGATATCTTTGTCTAGATATGTGTACATGTAACTACCTTAGAGTGCAATTGAGAGTTTAATCAATAAACACACTCTAGGCATGCTCATCATCCTGAGGAATGTTGATGTGTCTTCTAACATTTTTCTCGATTGACCACAATATATCTTTCCACACATGTTGATTTTTCCGATCAATAACGTAATAACAACTTGTGTATAGATGTTGTGTAAAGCTTTTGTTCATGTATACAAATGCATTTGATGGTAGATTCCTTTATGAACCTTTATATTTTGATAATTGTTCATATCCTATACATTTAGATATAGTTAAAAATGGTTGATAGATCTATTTCCTAATTTGAAATATATCCTTCTACAATATCATAGTTATAATGTCTAGGGTAATTCAATCTTATGTTATTCTAACATATACAACTTGAACTTGAATCTCTACTATAAATATCGTATAATTCATGAAACCTTCCATATGCGACTACGTTAATTATGAAGCATGGTATGATTTTGAAAAAATATATGAAAAATCTCTATTTTGTAATGCTTCTTGACAAAAGAATTATTAGCACGTGCAAAGCACGTGTCAAAGACTAGTAAGACCTAAGTAAAAAGAAAAATATATATTTAAGGGAATACAATAACTAAAGATAAATATATATCTCAATACTCCCCCTCAAGTTGGAGCATAGAATAAATCATACCAAACTTGCAACATAGCTCTACAACTCTCTTGCTAGAGAGAGGTTTTGTAACACCCGGGCCTACTACCCTAGGGTTTAGTAGAGTTTCAAAAATGACGAATGGCCCCACAGACCACCACTAGCTTTAACTGCACGATTTTTGTCCACTCGCGCGTAAGCCAGGATCAACTTTCCGACTAGTCACCCATCCTAGTAGTACTCCAAGCTGAGCACGCTTAACTATGGAGTTCTTTAGAGACGGGCTCTCAGAAAAGGAGGTGCACCTTGGTGATATGGGTAGTCCAATCATTCCTTATAAGATCATTTCATCTGAGGCCTCAAATCCTGGGATGTTACAATCTCCCCCACTTAGACTCTTGACGTCCTCGTCAAGGCTCAACTATATTGCCTCATAATATGACCCCATTTTAGTGCAGACCCACAATGGCCTATGGACACCCAACTCCCGATCATAGAATACCAGCGCAAGGGTGGCTACGTAAATCATGGACAACCCTTTCCTACATGCCTGGACCGCATGACTCAAGACTGGCATGCCACATGCCCATGCGGGCTTCACCTACTGGAGGGGTTATGGCTCTGATACCATTTGTAACACCTGGGCCTACTACCCTAGGGTCTTGTAGAGTTTTAGAAATGACGACTGGCCCCACAAATCACCACTAGCCTTAGCTGTATGCTTTTTGTCCACTCACGTGCAAGCCAGGATCAACTTCCCGATTGGTCACCCATCCCAGTAGTACTCCAAGCTGAGCACGCTTAACTATGGAGTTCTTTAGAGACGGGCTCCCGGAAAAGGAGGTGCACCTTGGTGATATGGGTAGTCCAATCATTCCTTTTAAGATCATTTTATCTGAGGCCTCAAATCCTGGGATGTTATAGGTTTTGTAAAAATATTTGCAGTTTACTCATGTGTAGACAGAAAAGGGGTAGTGATCTTCTTAGTCATCACAACATCTTGGAGAAAATGACAATACACCTCAACATGCTTGGTCCTTTCATGAATGACATGATTACTAGATATGAAGACATCGATATGATTATCATAGTACATTGGAATAGCATGAATGATGGGAAACCCAAAGTTAGACATAATGGATTTGATTCATAATAGATTACAAGTAGTATGTGCCGTTCATGATACTCAAATTCTGCACTGTTTCGAGAAACAATATTTTATTTCTTACTTATAAAGGTAACCACGTTACCCCCTACAAAGGTAAAATAGCCAGAGGTAGATCTCCTATTAGATTTATACCTAGCATAATCAACACCGGAACATCCAATGACATCTAGATGTCATTTCTTTTATGAAACAATACATGTCCAGGTTCATAATTCATATATCTCAATACTCAACATGCAACGTTCCGATGGCACTACCTAGGACAATCCATGAATTTGATAAGAACACCAAAAATAAAGCATATATCTGGCCTAGTAACAGTAAGATATACAAGTTTACCAACCAAACATTTATAAAATAATTTATCTTCTAAGACCTGAGCAGATTCTGCCCATGAGCTCGATCCATAGGGGAGATTGTAGGTCTTCAATTAAGCATTCCAATTTTATTAAGTCCAGAGTATACTTGCTATGTGATAAAGATACTCCATCCTTGTTATGTGCTACCTCAATGCCAAGAAAATAACGTAGATGCACAAGGTCATTGGTTACAAAATACTTCATAAGACATTTATTTGTAGTTGAAATTTTAGCAACATCTTGCCAGATAGGATGATATCATCCATATAAACAATAAGAACAATAACGCCAAGAGTATCAATTTTGATAAACATAGAGTGCTAACATCGAGACTATATGAAGCCAATTTTGTGGAATACAAGGGATAACTTGTCAAACCATGCTTCAGGACTCTATTTGAGGCAATAAATGGCTTTCCTTATAAAGCATACTTTCCCATAGTACTCCCTCTAAGCAACATAATTTGGAGGTCATGACATATAGATAGTCTCCTATAAATCTCCATATAAAAAGGTGTTCTTAAAATCTAGTTGATGTAACTGCCAACCTTTATTAATAGAAATAAAAATCAGAATGCAGATAGAATTAAGACGAGCAACTGGAGAAAAGTTTTCAAAGTAATAAACTGTAGCTTTTTGTGTGTATCCCTTAGAAAAAAATTTGGCCTTTAGGCAATCGACTGTTTCATCAAGCAAATATTTCACATAGTTCTTGAAAGAAACTAGTCTAAGACAAGAAAAAACACTACAACATACTCAATTTTGAGTACTAACTCTATGTTGAGCAATAATTCTTGATTTTTTTTCTAATCTTGATTTCATATGCAAAGTTTTACTTCATCCCAAGTCTCATTAATCTATTTTTAGAAATTACATTGTACTTTTATAATTCAGAGACAAAAGAGTTATAAAATCACTATAATACTAGTCACAATACTAGGTTAAAGTTGTTCTCCAATTTCTCCAATTACTGAAGTGGCAATAAAGTCTAGCTGGATACCAATCATTGCTTGTGAAGCCATAATTTGATTATGAACATAATTACTAACATAATTAAGAGCCTATAGGGTCACACACATATGATGCATTAGAATATGAGTATAATTATCAACATGATTGAAAATATTTCAAGTCAAATTGATTACTTAAATATTTAGATAATCAATTAGAATAGAAGTAGAATATAACCCAAGATAATTGGTTAAAATGTTTAAGCTAACATATTGGATTTAAATTATTGATATATGATAAGTTGATTGGCTAACCCCGAGCAATCTGTTGAACTTTAGAACTAGGTGACAAAAAATTAGTTAATCAACTAATGTGATTAATTGATTAAATAAATGACATGATTACATAATTTTGTAATTGAATATTTGGAAGTCCATGAGCAGCCCACTTTAAACACACCCGCAACCTTTCATTTCCCAAGTTTTTAGGAAACACTTCTTCCTTTCCTCTCCTATTTAAAAGGGGAATGATGACCCGATCATTACACAACTCTTATAGGTGAATGCTAGATGTCATTGTCCCTGAGAGAGAGAGAAGGAGATCAATATCTATGCTAACACATCACTAAGGGAGAGGCTTCTCCTTTCCACCAACTCAGGAAACACTTCAAGGACTTCCAGTCCATCCGCGTGAACTATGTAGAGATGCAGGCACCATGACACTACATTAAGAGGATGTCGATGAGGATTGTCTGTGGATACGAGGAGCTAAACACACCATCACACAATGATGATGTTGCTAAACTTGCTCTGTGACAAGGTATACATCACACACCTTCTTTATGAATACATCTTTACCGACGGGATCTGCTTGTAGGAAACATGGGGAATTTTCTTATTGTTTCTATTGAGATTGTTGCCTCCATGATTTGTAACATGTCTCTAGCTAGTTGAGATCCTTCTATCCTATGTAGCCAATTTTGAGCACACTTATGTACTTTCACTCTAAGAAAGTAGTTAAAACTCGAATCTAGCATGTTCGATTCTAATACCTATTTTTGGTTATGACTTTTGGATTAGTTGATCCCTTTCTTGGATACACTTTTGTTTTTGCTACCCTCAAAATATTAGTGGTAAGAACAAATAGAGAAGGTGGTTTGGACTGAATCCGACAAGATAAGGTCTAGGGGAGGATCTGTCCAGAATCTATGGTTAAAGAGATCTAACTAAACACAAAAAAAGTGACTCTTGTTCAGCCAACTCAGATTGAGTTTGCTGTGGTCTAGATTCACGGTGCATCTTCTTCTATTCCATATAGTACTGACTTTTTAGACATGAGCGATAATGTGGAACATCTATTGGTGTTTTTCTGTGATCCTTGAGAGAGGTCTTCAGTTGTCAATGAAGTTTTAATCACGCTTCACGTGAGTAAGTGGGAAGAACCCCATAAGAGTAGCTACCATGACAAATGCTAGCTTGGGATGTTTGTTACTCACTAGGGTGTTCTTGGGTTGTCTATGCCTGAGAAAAAGGTGCATATATTTCCTATTTGATGGTTACATAGCCTATATCTCCTTCTCCTAGTAAGTAGGATTTGATGGAATTTGCTTTCTCTATTTTACTTTATTTTATTTTCTCTGACTTGTTTAGTTCTACTCATATGTCTATGGTACATTTTCTTAGCTAAGTAAGAGATGAATTTTAGGCAATTCGACGTCCCCACATCCATGTGTTCGACCTCTTCTCACCTCTTCGACCCCTTGTAACACTGTGGGCATCCCAAGGGTTTCACATTATAAACTTAGAAGTCCGATGACCCTCAATTTACCTCAATTTCAAAAGAAAATCCTACGCCGATCAATATTGCTAGTTGATAAATGAATGAGCACATCCTAAGGTATAAGTGACAATTAACATCCCTAATCTTGAATAATGTAACAATTATATATAATATCTCAAAATTGACCTTTGAACCATGATCAACTCCAAACCTTATGGATATTCATCATTTAGAAATCATCTACAAGGTACATTTATACTTCCTCTTTGAACCGACTAGTGATATTTAGGATACTTGTATGTACTCTTTCCAGACATATACCTGGCTATGTTTGTCTGAACTATCATGTTCCCTCCTGAGTAGTCTTTTAAAATTTTATATTATATCTTTATAAAGAACTCAAACATAAATAGTATTGCCCATTATGACTGCTTGAATGATGATGTTGATAACAAATAACCTCCTCATGTTAGAGCGATGGAGCTTGTACATGATGGTGACCTCCCCTTTTGTATGAAGAGATCAAGCCAGGTGACCTCCCACATCTTTTTGGGGCAATGAAGCCATATAAATTGTTGATACATCATAATAGGGAAAACTCTTGAAAATCCAAAAAATTAAGTTTTGAATAGGTTTTTAGTTTAAATATAGGTCCTTCGATTATATTATTATACTACAAAAATATTTTAATTATTTTTTAAAAAGGGTCCAATGCATCACATTTAGACATACAAACAGATATCTAGAATCCACACATTCCATCCAGATTTGAGTGCAAAATTTTGAAAAAATAGACATCTGCTGGATTTGGATCACATTTCGGATATCAAACTTCAGATGCAAAATTTTTGGACCGGATATCAGATACTTCGATATTCATCTAAATTTTTTAATTAGATAAATATATACATATATTATAAAATTGTATTATATATATATATATATATATATATATATATATATCCAGACAATTTTTTCAAATAGAATATAATGTAATATTAATATTTCATGTATAAAATATATTTATTCACATTAAATGTATGATTTTTTATTTGACTAGATTTCTATTGAAATTTGGATATTGTATGTTGTCTTATGATATTCGCTGGATATTAGATCAGACATCGAATCAAGTATTTTTTTCTTAATTCGAATGTAGGACACATCAATATTCACTCCATATTTGATCCTATTAATAGGTCTAATCACATTGATTATGTATTGATCATGCAAGAAAGTGAACAACATGTATCTACTCATATGTCATTTTTTTCATTATCAGCTAAAAGAATGAATGCTACACCACATCGAAGCATCACAATGAATATTATGTAATGGGATGTAATTTTTAGTTAATTATTTCACATCTTGTTATTTTTTCCCTTCCCTTATTGCTGACGAGCCCATTTGTATAAACACTATGTGCGATTTCATTAAAGTGGAATGCTATCTCATTTTTGCATATGATTGTGTGTGATCTTTGGGCCACTCAGAGATGGGTGCTTTAATCAACCCTAAATATTATATACCTAAGTAGTTTGATTGAGATAAGGGTAATAACTAACCCCTAACAATTGGTATGAACATACACACATTTCCTTATGCATGAATTAAATAATATTTAAAACCTCTTGAGATAAGGAAACCCTAAAGTTCACTATGGCAAAATTGAGATGGCTAGGATTGAGCGTAAGGGATTCTACCTAGTAATCATGTCCTACCAATCTAGATAAGGTGGGTGAGGTTCCGTTCTCTACACGGCCTTCGTGGATCTATAAAGGACAAAAGGAATTTCCTTTAACCCTAGAGAGTCTTCTAGAATCTCATCTCTTCTTTAAGGACTAGTATAAGCCACCTATTAGAAAGAAGGAGTAACTTCTCTTCTTCTCTCTCTATATTTAGGGTATCTTGACTTGATCTATAATCTATCTCTATTATGGGTAGCCTAAGTATGGGAAGAAATATATTGGAATTAATTTGTAAATATGGACTAAATTGTAATATTTTTGTGGTCTAATATATTTTTGAATTGAAATTGCAATATGAAAAACTTATAACACATGAAACGTTTGTAGATGGCCTGGAAAATAAGAAATAATAAGGGTGGTGTAGGACCTCTAGAACTAAGAAGAAGGATCAGGGAAACAAACATATGGAGGATGAATAAGAGGTTGACTGTGTCTGTAAGTCCATTATCATGGGGAACTAGGAAGAACGTAAGAAATTTCTTATGGATGGCGTGCATGACCTGGAAGTCCACACAACATCACTTCTACTCGGGACACTCTTCACAAATAACCCAAAAGACACACCATCCAAGATTTCCCAAAACTTAACCCAAAAGCCTTCTATGGAAGGATGTGGGAGATGTCATGTAAGGTTGGTGCTTGTCTAATATCCACGTAGAACACTTTTAGGGTTTTAAGGTTCTAAAAATTTGATAAAGTACCTTCTTCTATCTACCAGTTGAAAGGAACGACCAAGTTATGGTGGAACAACTGTATCCGTCCACAACATGCCATCCCTTAAAAATGGGAAGCCTTCAAACCCATTTTCATCATCCACTTCCTGACTACTTCTGAAATGAAAGAGAAATAGAAAGAGTTCCTTGTATGACCCCCTGATGTTTTTATAGCATGCCTCAGGGTTTTGAGTTGATTTGACATCATCCAATGACTATGAGCCATTTGATGTATATTTTTGATTCTGGAAAATTGAGCAACTTAACAACCAAAAAGTCAATGGGAAGTGGTCAAAATACATGTATTTTGTAGATAATTGAATTATGCTTCCAGTACATCTTGAATCGCCAAATTTTGGTATTGTATGTGCATGGAACCATTTTACTGTCACGATATACTTTAATGATCCTCTCTTCATTTATCAGATTAAGAGAGTGAGGATTTAACATTTTGGTAATTTTTTAGAATAATAAAAGGGACTTATATATTATCTCTTTTACTTGCATCAACCTATACGTTAAATATAAAACTAATTAAATACTAGATAAATTTCATAAACTAACATAAGTCAAAATAAGTAATTAATAAAAACACACAACTAAATATAAAATGTAATTAAAATATGATGAATAGACATGCAACTAAAAACGTTATTTATCACCTTTTCATGTGAATTTTTATGGGCTACGATGATTTTAAATCTACATTCTCAGTCAAACTTGCACTCCCACAATGACTGATGAGGAGGAAGTCACATGGGGGTTTGAGTCGAGTTTCCTTTTGTGCACCCACGATTTTCATAGGTTGATGATAGAGAGATAGTTGTTGGATGTTAACATACAACCACTCAATAATTATGATATAAGATTTTACATCGGAAGGTAAAACATAGGGTCTAATTGCCTTATTTTTCATGTTGATTGAGTAACCGATCAACCAAAGACCAACATTAGTCAAACTTTTTTTAAAATACATGACAAACTAAAAAAACAATATCTCTTAATAAACCAACCTAAATGAAACAAAAATTTAAGCATTGCTTTGTCATATACTAATCATCATGATAACCAAGGATGAAACTAAAATGCCAAGGTTTAAGGGCCTAAGAAAATTTCCCAACATAAGCAAGCATAAAATCTTATATCCATTTAAAATATTCAACAATCTCTTTGATCAATATTTTCATAACAACAAATTGTTTCCTAATGTATATAATTTCATTCTATTGCATAATAAATTGTATTTGACCAATAAAATACCACAATAGGAGTTTACCTAAATACACAAATGGAAACCATTTACTTTATATAAAAACTTGATTTTTCTTAAATTCTTTAGTACCTCCAAAATTCCATAATCAATCATTATTTGAGATCCATCCACCCAAATAGGACATTTAACAAAAATAAATACTTTTCTATTCCACGACTCACCATTTATCCAATCAATGTTATTTTATGAAAATGGCCCTAACGGTTTGGTTATCAAACCATCTTGATGCTATTTGGATGGTAGAGCTTGGATAAGAAGGTTATTCTTGTTGTTTGGTTGCTCGAGCTCAAGGATAGGAGCTCATTTGGCTTGTTTTGTGTTCTTGAAGTTAGTGGATATAATATCCTCAAAATTTGAACTTATGAATGATTCCTTAATTGGAAACCCCAATTTTAAAAATTCAAAGCTTAATGTATCAAACAGAACCTAATGTGACATTTTAGACCCTAAATATAATGTTTGAAGTAAAGTTCAATATATGAAGTCAAGTTTACTCTTTTTATAATGATTGTTAATACATTATCCTTTAACATGGAAGTATAATGCACTTTCTCTCTGCTCTATGTAACCTCATCATCATTGATAAGAGTATGATCCCTAATTTGAGTAATTTTGTCTGATAGACTCAAATCAACCAAGATAAAATCTAATTGAACCTAAAGAGGAAAGTCACATTTGTTAGGGATCAATCATAAGTCATTGAATGTACATAAGTGATACTAATTATAATTTAGTAAAAGCTCAACTTTTGGTTATCAAAATTTGAAATCTACCACATAGTATTATTATAGACCCTCTATTTAGCTAGTTGACCAAATATCAAGTCAAATGGACCTCTTTTGACCCCTCAAATGATTTTGGAAAGTTTTCACATAGTTTAAGCCCTAGATATACTCTGGCTTGTATTTATTTGATCGATGTCATGCTCTCTCTGTGTGTCGGGAAAACCATAGTCCCCCTTAAGTTGGGACTCTTGGATCTCAGGGGCGCCTTCTCCCTCACCTAATTGATGGGCTTCACAGGGACTCCGTCAGCCCCCGATCTCTCCCTACCTCTCTAGATCATCCAATTCACTAAAAAATATGCCATCACATTCATCGCAGAGAGCTGAGGCTAGAGACCCTAACCTCCATGTGACTCCATGCCCTTGGTATTCCTAAAAACATAGAGTTTCTATTTCATCTAAACTTGATCTCAGCGACACCCATGCACATTAATGATAGCTACAAATGGGTAATCAATGGTGGTTGGGCAGGCTGGGGCTTTGTTTACCTATGGTGGAGAAGAAGGCTCCCACTCAAAGGCGGGTCTCGAGTCTGAGACAAGGGGAATCATACTTGTAGAGCCTCTAGCCAATGGGTAAATGGATCAATACCGATATTCAAGCCATCCTTTACTATTAATAGGTGAATCAAGGTGCCAGATGTACCTATACACCGCACTATAATTGCCCGACTACATATTGTTGCAACAGAAAGGTAAAAGCAATAGAAGTAACTCTGATAGACTACAACAACTAGCTAAATGGCCATCAGCTTTACATATAGAGTGGAGAATATGCTCTATGCCCGCAGGTGGTTGGCACGTGCTGGAGTACCCAATGAGATACCCCCCTGAGGATCCAACTACATCCACATGATCGACCCAAGTTGGGAACTTGGAGTAGAGATATGAGTATGTCATCTAGTGAGCATCCTCTTTGGGGGAGTCCACCCAAGAGACTAGGACTTCCGCAATGACATGGTTGCCTTGTTTGATCATGCGGCGCTCTAGAATTCTATTTGGGAATTGAGTGGCTACTTCTGCTGGGGGGCATAGTTGCTGAAGGTCCAGGCTGGGAGTAGCTGAAGATGGTAGTCCATGGTGCTATTTTAGTTGAGAGATGTGAAACACGGGGTGTATCATAGACCACACTAGAAGCTGTAATTTATATGCGACCTTACCTACTTGTTCCACAATCAGAAATGTCCCATAGTATTTCACTGCTAATTTCTAATGCGTACGAAAAGACACTGAATTCTGTCTTAAAGGTTGAAACTTGAGATAGACTAGATTGTCGATTTGAAATTCTTGAGCATGACGGTGGTTGTTGGCTTGCTACTACATCTGATTTTGAGCGCGGTCTAGGAAGTGCTTGAGCTGTGCTAAGGCTTGGTCCCTTGTTGTTAGTAGCTTATCCATGGTAGGTAGTTTAGTAGTGCCTTTGATGTACTACACCAATGACGGAGGTGGGCAGATATAGATAATTTGGAAAGGTGGTGTGTTGTCTATAGTGTGCCAGGAGGTATTGTACTAGTATTTTGCCTAGGGCAGGACTGTAGGCCATTCTTCAGGTGCTGTGGAGCAGTAGCAGCATAGGTAAGTTTCAAGGAACCGATTGACAAATTCTATTTGTCTATCAGGTTGGGAGTGGTGGGCCATGCTAAAGCACAATTTGGTGCCTAGCTTAGAAAAATCTCTTTCTAGAATGTCAATTGAAAGATCTTGTCATGATCACATACTATCGGTTTGGATAATCCATGTAGTTTGAAGATGTTCTGAATGAAGATAGTGGCTACTGTTTTGGCTGTGAAAGGGAGTTTTAGGGGACTGAAGTGGGCGTACTTACTCAATCGATCAACCACCACTAGGATCATGGAAGATTGGCAACTGGTGGTAATCCTTCGATGAAGTCCATCGAGATGCATTTCTAGATTTGGTTTGGAATGGGGAGTGGTTGTAGAAGGCCTGCTGGGGGTGGTGATGTATTTTTGTTGTTGACATGTGTGGCATTCTCGAACAAAAGCCTTGACATCTGTACTGAATCCTTGCCAGTGGAAATCACATTTGATACGTTGAGTTGTTTTCTAGAATCCTGAATGTCTTCCTTAGAGTGCTGTGTGGGCATCATGAAGAATCTATGGTCTGAGACTAAAGGTCTTGCTAATGAGTACTCTAACCTTGTAGAATAATAGACCATTGCTAATGAGTACTATGTAAAGACATAGTCTCTACTATTAAACATGATAAACAAATACATCAACTGTGTGGCAACGGAAGAAATAAAACTTGACTTTATTCAAAATGTATAAAGAGTACATTGCAATTTTTTTCCAAATGGGGTACATCTTTATACAAGAACAAGGATCTAGGTAGAGGAAGACTCAAACTAATACAACTTGTCTCCACAAACAACATAACAAAAGTTTATGCAACTAGTTCAAACTATCTAGATATGCAATATTTCCTTAGCCTTAAGCAAGCTCACCAAGTCTTTTGCAACTATCGATTGCTTGCGGTAGAAAGAAAGAACCGGGGGTGAAAAGACGATAATGCCCAAGGCAACATGATCATTCGATTGCACATGCATGGGCAACCTGGTCATTTCTTGACCTGGTATGCTCTAGCCGTGACCATGGCGATGGGCAAGCAGCTGGAGCTCGACTTCAGTCTGAACTCGTGCCAGCAGGTCACGAAACTAATTCGAAAGGCTATGAATGAATCCGTCGAGGCACAAAAAAGATAGGGAGCCCCTCGCCACAGGGCGAGGACCACCAGGGCTTCAAGATGCTACGGACAAGTCCAAGGAACAGGGGAAACGAAAACCGATCAAAATCTTGAAAATGAGAAGAAAGGTCAAAGCTGGGCACTCCATCGAGTTCGCAGAGGAAAAAAGAATCGAACCCTCCCCTCTGCATGGGCAGAGGAGCACAAGAACATGAAATAGCTAGGTGGCGATGGATCTCGACGACGAGTTTATATGACCAGGCATTTCAGGGACACACAGGGGCAAAACGATGATGGGAAGTGAAGCAGATGCGTTAAGGATACTCACCGAAAGAGTAATTGAGTTGAAGTGGCCGGGAGCACCACTGGTTAACTGAGATCACCGAAATCAATAAGAGAGAAGGTCGGGGCATTGGAGGGGGCTAGGTACCTAATTGGAGGAGGAGGAGTGCTGCGCAGGGGCCGATGCTGCTCTAGGGGCCTTATATAGATGGGGCGAGGCCTCTAGGACCTTCTGTGAAAATGTGGCGGAGGAGGAGGTTTAGGCCCGATTGGGCATTTTGTCAAATCAGTGAGGTAGATGATGAGCTAGGGCTCATTTGAACTGGCAGCGTGAGGTGGATCTAGCCGTGAAGGAATCACATTAAAAGGCAAAGGAGAGAGGGAGAAAGGAGTCGAGGAGCCTAGCTGTCGGGCTGCTCGAACAGTCAAAGGTAGGGGACGACCCCCGGGCCGTCGGATCAAAATTGAGTCATAAGCCATCCGTTGGATGTGTGTACATCATGTGCGTGACAGCTAAAATGCACAGACTTTGGCGTTACAGAGTCATTTAAATGAAATGAACCAAAGACTTTAATTACACTATATTAAAAGCGTACAAAATAGTTTTGAGGGGTCAAATCAACTCCAAAAGCCACCAAATTTGAACCATTAGCTCACATTAAAGTCTAGAACAATGCTATGCAATTACTTTATCGTTTTATACATAATATGGCCCCTAATAAATATAGTGCTCATTAAAGTGTATATTAATATATTAAAATGAATGAGTTATATGAAAAGTTTCCTTTTAATGGATTATGTGAGTAAAATTCGAGATATCATCCATTATTATATTTAAGAACAAAATCTCATTATTACATTCTATTTTGATATATTATTATCATTTTTGAGGAGAGAGAGGGAAACTAGGTTAATTATACTCAAATTTAATTCTATTACACATTTTTGCTCGTTTCTTATCCAAAAGGATACAAGGGCTCCAAATAAAAATTATCCACTTATTTTCTCCCATAAAACTCCATTTGCATAATTATTCCTCTATTATTACCTTAAGTGGGTTATTTGTGCAAATACCCCTTTATAATCATAAATGGGGGCAAAAATGGAATTTCACCATCATTAATGCTCAAATTGCAAATAAAGTCCAAAAATGATTCAAAAGGATGGGAAATTTATTAAAAAGGTCCAAATGGACTATAAGGCCAAGAAAAACACAAAAGTGGGTAAATTGCAGGGAAGACCCTGGATTCCAGTATGTTACAACACTCCGCCCCTTAAAGAGGATTTCATCCCCAAAATCACAACAAGAGGGAAGAGAGGGTGAGTGTGTAACTTCCCAACCTTAAACAATTAGGTGGGTATTAAAAAGCTCTACACATAAGCCAAGTCCTACTAAGGTTTCCACAAAACCTATAATCTTTTATCCAACACAACACAATCAACATTTTTGGCTCATTAGCATAATCTGTATCATGAAGAGGCCGCATATTTATTATCAATCAATTGTGCCACATTTTATTCCCAAACAATTACATCTCAATATTATATCATATGTATTTCCCTCATCAAGGGTTTTAAGCACAATTAGGGTTTACTAAGCCATTCAACATTTATAAATGCATTCGATCACAACCTTAATAACTTGATATAATTATCCATTAACTACATCATGAAGAACTATCACAAATTATTTTGGTGAGAACCATGTAATATTATCCAACAAATTATTAAACTTATAACAAGTCTAAATGTATCACATTAATGGCTTATATCTGAGTTACATATTGTCACACTATCTTTCATACTCATATCCCTGATATCATTAATCATTTTCCCTTATAAAACTAATTAATATGAATTAACATCACATTATATGAATCAAATTACTCATTATCATATTTGAGTCATTTTATACATTTTAGTCATTATCTGAGTTGATTCATAAACCAATTTATGATAAGATGATTAATGATATGTATTTAGTGAACAAGGTGATATGCCTTACCTATGTTGATAATTGGATCACAATTATGATTAAGTGATTATAATCCATTTACATGTACCAAGGCACATTATGTGATGACACCTAATGTCACTTAGTGTATCATGAAAACATTAAGGACGTGTATTCCTTATTAAGGCTAAATGATTACATCTTAGGGTTTAGGTCACCATGACCATTACACATTATGTCTTTATCTATCATTAGGGTGGCTAAGTCAAAATTATGTATATTTACAAATATTAATGAATAACTAATTATTATGTGCATCAAGAATATATTAAGGTTCAAGCATATGAACTATATGACTTATTACATACTCACGTATGTATAAACAAACAAGTTGAATTACAAGTATAATGTGTTTGGTAAATTCTTGTTCACATAAGTTATTATGTACATATGTCCACATAGATAGGGTTTCTAACTCTAAAGGTATTTGATTTTGCTTTTAATTGGGATTCCATCCCCCTAAAAAGAAATTTCGTCCACAAAATTAGATTTGCAAAACCAAACAGGGTACTAAAACCGTTACCCTCACTCCACCCCTTAAAAGGGTCAACTAAGTCAAACTAAGATAAGGGTAAAAGGGTACATAAATTCAACACTAAAAGGATTTACTAACCAAGCTTTAGGGTGTAACATAGGGTACACTAAACCCTAAACATAGGAGTATAAGGTATTTAAGGATGATTTTTGTGTAAGAGATCAAATCATCACTTATGGTTTTCCTAAGGTATTCAACAATTAGGAAACATGCCCAAAGATAGACTATTATGAGCTGTCTGTATCAGATCAGGCCATGCCATGTCATATGAGCATGGGTGTCCCTGTAAACCAAGCTAGTGGTGCGGAGGAAAATATTGCCAGTCCCCAAGCTCTGACCCTTTCTAGACACCATCACTTCAACTTATTGCTCTAGTAGCTTCTCAATAGACAATTCACCCAGAGTTGATAGATTTTATTTCTAATTATGAAATTATAACTCTAATTCAATGTTGGTCAACTCTAAGGTGAAAACTTTCTAAAGAGAAACTATATAAGTAAGGGTTTCTATCTAGGAGACAATTTGAATTAGTCAAGACTCTGACTACCTTGATGCTCTGATACCATGCTATAAAGACATAGTCTCTACTATTAAACATGATAAACAAATACATCAAATGTGTGGCAGTGGAAGAAATAAAACTTGACTTTATTCAAAATGTATAAAGTGTACATTGCAAAATTTTCCCAAATGGGGTACATCTTTATACAAGAACAAGGATCTAGGAAGAGGAAGACTCAAACTAATACAACTTGTCTCCACAAACAACATAACAAAAGTTTATGCAACTAGTTTAAACTATCTAGATATGCAAGATCTCCTTAGCCTTAAGCAAGCTCACCAAGCTTCCATTGCGCACTCTGATCCTAGCCTGGATGGTTGGGGTCATCCAGCAAGAGAGAGGGAATTATGTGTTATTTAAGAGAAACATGACAATTAAATAATCCAAAGCATTGCAATACAAAAGGATCTCTACACTAAGAGATTTTAAAAGAAATGAGGCAAGTATATGAATAAGAGAGAGAAAACTACCATAACCAATCACCACAATAATAATCACATAGCATGAATATATTAGGACACAAAGTCATCTCAATGTAGGGTGATGCACCTACCGGACCTCACCAAGTGGCATGGGGACTAAAACCCCAGTGCCTATATAAAGTGGCAGGGGGACTAAAACCCCATAGCCTATATAAAGTGGCAGAGGGACTAAAACCCCAGTGTCCTATGGGTGGTTTGTACTCATGTACACTACATTGTCATTTGGCCTAAAATATATCATGCTTAATAGTTCACTTGGTAGTAGTCGAAATATAAAAGTAACATTTGCATCATAGCATTTGGGAATAAAACCAACGAATAAACCACATAAAGGAGCCAACATAGGCTATAGTAAGATTTAAGCATTTCCAAGTAAATGAGACAACATATGTAGTAGCAAGATTCACATGATTCAAATGAATGAGCCACAATGGCAATTGAAACATAAAATAAGTGAAGAGCCAAACAAGGGCATTTTGAAAGATATCAAGGCTAGCACATAATGAAGGTAAGGTTGGATAAACCCAACTGAAGGATTAGGGTATAATTTGTACATTTAAATGTTCACATCTAAAAATAGGATCCACATACACAAATGGGTATCACATACCTTATCTTTATCCATTACTTCCACCAATCATATTGTTTTCACTACCACTTTTCCCTAGTTATAAACATTACACATGTATTAGTATATATTAAGGCATAAAGCATATGAAAACCCAAATTTTGGAAATTATTTTCAAAACCACGATTTAAGGTTAAAAAACTAGTTCAATCAATTAATCACATTCTCCTATTTAAGAAAACATATTTTATTTCCCAATTAGGAGTTAAAATAGATTAATTACACATTTTAGATCATTTAAGGTGATTAAAATGGTATTTAAGATAAACTTTGAAAAAGGAATGAGAAACATGACTCAAAAGTCACGAATTCGGATTCTACTCGAAAAATTCTTTCCAACAACTATTTATTTGCATTTTTCTGACAAGGGATCGATTTAATATGAATTAAGCTAAATCGACCAATCAGATTGCAAGAAAAATGCATATCAGCAAAGTAAATGGACGAACATGATTGGGCCACTAAGGCCGGGCCCACACTGACGCAAACCAATCACAATAGACCATGTTGGCGGGTCCACTCTTGCTCACCTTGGTCAACAACAAGTGAGAAGGGGAAATGACCAAAATACCCTTACTCGTCAAATCAAATCATTTAATTAGTGAGGGCAGTTCAGTCTTTTGCAACGATCGATTGCTTGCGGCAGAAAGAAAGAACCGAGGGTGAAAATACGATAATGCCCAAGGCAACTTGATCATTCGATTACACTGGCATGGGCACCATGGTCATTTCTTGACCTGGTATGCTCCAGCCGTGACCATGGCGATGGGAAAGCAACTAGAGCTCGACTCCAGTCTGAACTCGTGCCAGCAGGTCACGAAGCTAATTCGAAAGGCCATGAATGAATCTGTCGAGGCACGGAAAATCTAGGGAACCCCTCTCCATAGGGTGAGGACCACCAAGGCTTCAAGATACGGTGGACAAGTCCAAGGGACAGGGGAAACGAAAACCGATCAAAAGCTTGAAAACAAGAAGAAAGGTCAAAGCTAGGCACTCCATCGAGTTTGCGGAGGAAAAAATAATCAAACCCTCCACTCCGCACGAGCAGAGGAGCACAAGAACATGAAATAGCCAGGTGGTGGCAGAGATCGACGGCGAGCTTATAGGACCACACATTTCGGGGACACACAGGGGCAAAATGATGATGGGAAGTGAAGCAGATGCGTTAAGGATACTCACCGAAAGAGTAATTGAGCTGAAGTGGCCGAGAGCACCACTACTTAACCGAGGTCACCGAAATTAATAAGAGAGAAGGTCGGGGCACCAGAGGGGGCTAGGTACCTAATTGGAGGAGGAGGAGTGATGTGCGGGGGCCGATGCTGCTCTAGGGGCCTTATATAGGCGGGGCGAGGCCTCTAGGACCTTCTGTGAAAATGTGGCAGAGGAGGAGGTTTAGGCCCG